>VXBZ01003227.1:54101-79261 GCA_013399135.1 Heliornis fulica
ATTATATATTTTATATATTTACATATATAAATATACATAAATATATATAAGTGTATATATAAAGATATATATGTATAAAATCTAGTACGTTATATCAAGGCCCACTGCAATGAAGTCTTCCACACTGAGGGAACATGAATAATTTAGCACTAAAGAGTTGTCACTAAGGTACAGAAAAATGTAGAAAACATTTTTTTTAATAAATCACAAACCTTGTAAAAGCCTCACAGAATTTTCCATACCCTTCTAGACCATGCTCTATCACTTTTCTACCTGAAATTTCCCAGCAATGTTTCTCCACATACAACCTAAGGAAACAAACCACAGTGGTGAGTACTGGCCACTGCTGCAGGGGTGGAAAACAAATTAAACAGAGCGGTAGCCTCAGTGCCAGGACCTCAATCTGCTACAGCCCATATAGCAGAGTGTAACATCCCTCATCTGCAGCAACCATAAGAAAACACTTGGCATGAGATATGTTGTAGGAGCAACCACCAAGTTCTCCAAGGGACTTCCCCACCAAAAATGTGGATAACTTCTTTTATTTCCACGTTACAGGGACAAAGACATGTTTCGACTGCAAAGGAGTCTGGGTAAGGATGACACAGTGGGTTGTGAGTTATTCATCTTGTCTTCCAGCTGTTCAAGACAGGGCTGTACCTCTGTGAGTCCCTACTGCCTCGGGGACAGCTCCTCACACTTTTGAAATGAGGAGCCATTTTAAGTTATCACATCTTCCAGACTACCACACGTCCTTATCATCAGACTTAGTGGGTGGCCAGTAGGTCAGGGGAGGTCCTCCTCCTCCTCTACTCTGCCCCAGTGAGACTTCACCTGGAGTATTGTGTCCAGTTCTGGTCCCCTCAGTTCCAGAAGGACCCAGAACTCCTTGAGAGAGCCCAGCACAGGGACACCAAGGTGCTGGAGGGAGTGGAACATCTTCCTGCTGAGGACAGGCTGAGGGAGCTGGGGCTCTGGAGCTGGGAGAAGAGGAGACTGAGGGGTCACCTCAGGAATGTCTGTCAATATGTAAAGGGTGAGTGTCAGGAGGATGGATCCAGGCTCTTCTCAGGGATGGCCAGTGACAGGACAAGGGGCAACGGGTCCAAACTGGAACATAGAAAGTTCCATCTGAATATAAGGAGGAACTTTTTCCCTGTGATGGTGCCAGAGCCCTGGAACAGGCTGCCCAGAGAGGTTGTGGAGTCTCCTTCTCTGGAGACATTCCAGACCAATCTGGACACGTTCCTGTGTGATCTACTCTAGATGATCCTGCTCAGGCAGTGGGTTGGCTTGAGTGATCTTTCAAGGTCTTTCCCAGCTCCTAATATTCTGTGATTCTTTTAAATAAACGCTGTTTAATGTGTTTTTGTAACTGGGACTACAAATCACAGCCTGGGAACTAGTGGCGTATCACGTTATTACACAGTACAATAAAAGGTAAAGAAAGTATCAGAAGAAATACAATATGAAACAAAGGAGAGCATAATATTGAAGTAAAAAGAGAGAAGTAACAGCAATGAGTATAAAAACATGCCGAAGCAACAAGCATTTTGGGAAGCTGCACACACGTCTTAACGTTTTAAAACTGCTCAACCTGTGCAGCTACAACAACAGCAGCAGTGGCAAAACACCGCCAGAAAATTATATCATTATCTTTCATTCCTGTCTCATTATTCACACAATTCAGTACTACTACACACTATTCATTATTTGGGAAATAACATTAACACTGATGAGGCAAAACATCTTACACTGAATGAACCTCAATTACGAGATACTTTAATTTTCCTTAACGCAATTTCCGAGCAGGTAATGTCAGAAGGTAGAGAAAACCAAGATTATATACTTATACTTTGCAACTTTATCTGCACATAGGTTTGGCTATATCTCTCCATGTGAATAACAATTTTGTATCTAAGAATAAAGACAAGTGGTTGAATTACTTCTATGGTGTATTTTTATACTTGAATATATTACTATTAGTTTTACAGAACTTCTTCTTGAGCTGTGACGGCAATCTTTGAAGACTTTAGTAGGTGGGTGTTTTTTTGTTGTTTTTCTTCTGCACACCACCAGCATGAAATTGTCATTCCCACCTCAAGCAGGCAAAAAAAAAAATACAAAAAGGAGAAAAAGTTTTCTAATAGTAGACTAAAGTAAAAAAAAATGAAAATAAATGGCAATAATGATGGTCTTGTTAAGCCCCAAAATACGAAGTGAGTGATGAGTAATACAGAAGAAAAGTAACTCAAACACAACTTTGGCATACAAGTAGACCAGAAATTACAGAGAAAAAACTTTCTCAAAACAACAAAGAATGGTATTTACCATCTGTATGAATCCTCTTAAAATCTCTATAAAACCCCTCTCTGTGCTTCTGCAAACTGTGTTTAAAACTCTTCTGAAGGGTGAATTTAAAGTAAATATACCTTCCCAACTGCATGTTGGTTTCAGAGATCGAGGGAGAGGGATGTGTCCTACCACCAGTCCAGGACAATGGTGTAATAATCCCTTCCTCCTGTAAGTGCTTCAGACAGACGTGTGCTTTGTGCTCACACAGGGGCACATGGAGGAAGAGGAAGGGGCCATGGGTATGATGTGCTGCACCCTGCCAGTCAAGTCACTCCTTGTTTCAGCACCTATACACCAATGTTGGTGTACAAGAGCCCACATCACGCTTACAGCCTTTAAAATGCATAAAAGAAACCCCTAAGTTAGTGGCTCTTCAGCTACCCACACCTCACCCAAACCCTGCAGCACCAGGTAGAATTCCTTTTGGTCATGAAGATTGTGACATACCTGGAGAAAGCTCTATTTGCACCCGCTGGAATATCATTTGCTCCAACTGTGCCCGCTTCAAACATCAGAAAACAAAACCTTATTTCCTATGCTCTTCCTTCTCACCACCATATGAAGGCGTGAAACCCCCAAATGCTGTAGAATTATTTCCAGCGTCAATTTCTTGTTTATCGCGTTTTTCCACCCTATCTATTTTTCAGTATCTGATAAGTCTCCCCGGGATCTAGCTACATCTCTGATAAAGAGCTGTTTGACGACTGCATTCTTGACACAGGCTTTCCTACATACATTTTATCTATATGTAAATAGACAGAAAGGGCTTTAAAACGTATTTACAAGTATAGGTGTCCCCGATATCATATTCAAACACGTACGCAAAGTAAATGCATGTATGCGCTCATATACATGCAGGGATACAATGGGATTTCCATGGGGAAATGTGGAAGTTATTGTTAAAATGTCTGTCATCCATGTAAGAGAAACAGAAATGAGCTGGGCATTAAATTTGCATACAGCCCCAAGCACAGAGGTTCCCGCATGTGTAGTGTTCTCCTGTTCTTGATGATGGGCATATCTGGCAGGGAGAGTCTGTCAGGATTAGCTCAGGAAAAAAACACCCCCAAGGAGATAATTTGAAGACATACTGAGAATTTGCCTCAGTACATGAAAATAAACATGAAATCCACTGCAAACTATGCACACTAAAAGTTACCACAAACACTGTGCTACACACCAGGGGATAATCTATTTCGGCTAATTAACACACAGCCACACACAACACTCCGAGAAGTGGCTGGCACTTAGGATTGATTTAGGTCTTGTTGCTTAAATAGACTTGCAAAGAAAAGATCTTTTTAAAGGTTGAGAGGGAGAGGAAGAAAGAGGTAAAACTAAAGTAGCTGTGAGGCGAACAGGCTCGGTGTCACTTGGCGGCTGTTCTTCCTGCTGAATGACAAAGACAAAGTAAAGACCTTGCTACCTCTTTGGTAGTAAATACCCAAAAGGTACGGTCCCCTCTTGGCTTTAATGCTGCTTTTGAACAAATTCAATACCAACAGCCTCCATTCTAAGGTAATCAGGATTATTTTTCTACATACTAGGTAAATCTGTGTTAATAGAGTGCACTTTGTTACCTCTCTGTCTGCTCAGGTAGAAATTATTGTGACTTGAAATTCTGGTAAAAAACAGATAGGAATGTGATTTCATTTAAAAAAATTAAAAATAATTAGTCAATATTTGAAAACAATTTGGCCTGTACACACCTGGCATAAGAACATGGAACATTCGCCTTTCCTTTCCTTCTCTTTTTCTGCAACCCAATCCTCTTTTCCTTCCAATTTCTCTTGTTGTAAGAGAAATTGTGATGCCATTTCATCACTTCCCTAACACACACAAACACACAAAGAAACTAACATTATATCATAATCAAGACAGGGAAGCACATGTCCAAACGTTCACAGCCACACAACATATTCGGCATCTTTACTACTCTTAAATAGTGATGGGACCGTTTGAGCCGCGCTGCGCTCGAGACCTGATGCTGAGATCAGCATCTTGCCAATGGAGTGGACAAGGAATTTAGGCTTGAATTCAGACTTCAGACCCCAGAAGATGTGAGTGTCCCACCTGAACTTGTGGTGAAGAGAGAGAGGGGAACACAATTACCTACCACATGAGAACGTGGAACAAATCTGAACACCGTCAATCCTCCTTAATTAAAAAGGATATCTTCCAACATAGATATGCAGTCTGAAGCAGAAAATTAAGTCCCTACATCTGAAATGTTAAATTTCAGAGTTTAGCAAGGTGAAGCATGAAAATGTGCTACCAGAGCTGACTTTTTAGAAAAGCACTGGAAACATCAGTTTCATAATTAACCAGCAAAAGTTTTGAAGCTCTGCTCCCAAGTACCAGACACCAACTAGGGTGAAAGAGCCTTAACTACTCTGTTCCAGAAAAGGGATCATTTCCAGGTGCAACAACTGGCACCCAACTAAACCATGACCAATTTAAGGGAGTTTGTATTTGGGTAAGGCCTGAGCTTGCATATTCCCTAATGCACTGGCCCCGTTTTCCAAAACCATAAGCACGGCAAGCAGGCACCTTTCATGTACCAGGAACGGTGTGGCCAGCAGGAGCAGGGAGGTGATAATCCCCCTGGATTCTGCACTGGTGAGGCCTCACCTCGAGTACTGGGTCCAGTTCTGGGCCCCTCACTTCAAGAAGGACGTTGAGGTGCTGGAGCGTGTCCAGAGAAGGACAACGAGGATGGGGAAGGGTCTGGAGAACAGGCCCTACGAGGAGGCTGAGGGAGCTGGGGAAGGGTCTGGAGAACAGGCCCTACGAGGAGGCTGAGGGAGCTGGGGGTGTTTAGTTTGGAGAAGAGGAGACTGAGGGGAGACCTTATTGCTCTCTACAACTACCTGAAAGGAGGTTGCAGTGAGGTGGGGGTTGGTCTCTTCTCCCTAGTAACAGGTGACAGAACTAGAGGAAATGGCCTCAAGTTGCACCAGGGAAAATTTAGGTTGGATCTTAGGAAGAACTTCTGTCCTGAGAGAGTCCTCAAGCATTGGAACAGGCTGCCCAGGGAGGGGGCTGAGTCCCCATCCCTGGAGGGGTTTAACAGACGGGGAGATGCGGTGCTTGAGGACATGGTCTAGCGGTGACTTGGTGGCAGTGGGTTAATGGTTGGACTGGATGATCTTAGTGGTCTTTTCCAACCTTAACTATGCCATGATTCTGTGATTCTATGACAGTGAGGGATTGTTGCTCTCTATTTGCTAAGCACCTCCATGATTAACAGCAGGAAACTCCAGCCATCATGTTTTAGTATGGAAAATGTAGTCCACCAGATGTTGAATCACAATTGACTGTCCAATGAAGAGACCAAAGTTTGGTCTCCTGTTCTCATATTTAGGACACTCACTAGACAACCTCTCGGTTTAACCACCAGCTGTCTTTCACTTCTTTATGAAGTTCCCTAATGACATTTTCTTTTGTTGGAAAAGCTGTTCCTTCGTCATGAATTGTCCTAGAAAAGAATATGGACAACGGAATGAACAACGCTTTGCCCTTCGGTCAGCTACAGCTCACGGTGTGGGGGGAAATGAGAGTCCCTTGTGAGCAATGAAGGGGATCCCTTAGGTTTCATCTCAGTGGGAGGAAAAATTGAAGAAAACTTTTTACTGGAACAACCATTTCCAGTGAAAGAGAAGTATCAGGAGTATGTTTTATATAATATATATAAAGGGAAGCAAGATTTAGCACTATAAAAAGCAATTTTGGAAAGTCTGTTCTGCTAATTACAGTACCATTAACTGTGATTATCTTTAAGTTACCTAAAGGGTGGGGTTATTTCTGCATCTGCAGGTAGATATTTTACTGGTACAAGCCAAACAGTTGGGTAGCAGACTCACTGATGGATAGCAGAAGCTACTACACCTCATTTCAGAGAAAAGTGACTGTTCTGGCCTGTGAGCAGAAGGACAAGTTACAACATGGTGGTACTGTTGATTGGTTTCCTTTTGAATTCTTCAGTAACTGTCAAAATATTTTAGAAACAGAAAAAATGAGTTTTATTGATTTGACCATGAAGGATTCAGGAAGAAGGAACAAAATAAAATAAAAAGAAGAAGCAATTCTAAAATTTCTTTGGCGAGGAGGCATCTTGGCACCCCTGAGATGTGTGGTAACTTCTGCACAAACACCATGGACCAGGGAGAGGTCAGATAGGGGTGGTGTAAGAAAGGTCTTTTATGTATCAACTTGTATTAGAACTGTGAGATTTCAGAACAATCCTGTTGATTCTTTTTTAAACAGCAGAGTATTTTACAGTGGGAACTCGTAGTTCATAGATTTGTTGGTACAGATGAATGAAGAAGAATCTGGTGACCTTCCTTTTATGGAGGCACAAGTAACCAGAAAGGGTCCAGCTATTTCAGAGAGCAGAAAGCCAAGAACAGAGCAGCACTTACATCCCACTCTAAAACTCCACCACACTAAGATCAGAGATACCAGATCACAAAGAACTTGCTGTAGGCCTTTTCAGTTCTCCTCTCTTGGATCTTTATTCCACTACAACTCCAAGGAACAGCACCCCAACACCACAAAATGGGAAAACCCTTTCCTAGCCCAGGCAGCACCATGCAAATGACAGAAATGACATGTGGTGGGCAAAGACCCAGCCAGAGATCTTCTGATGTCAAGAGATCCAGAAAGAAGTAACTTCTGGATCCCGTCAGGACCGACCTGACCTGACCTGAGTGGAAGTTCCATTGCTAACACGTCATCCTTTCTCCCCTAAGAGAATAATGTCACTGTTGGGTCAGCCTGACCCAACAAACAGCCCTCTCAGCAACAAAATACCTGAAACTAGATCAAAAAAAGGGTGTAAGCCACAGCAGACTTAAAACCATGATGTACAAGTAGCCTCATGAGAACAGAATCCGTCCTCAGGTTTTTCACAGCATACAGCAAAGTAATACCAGTAATTCCCTAAAACAGGACTTCAATAATGTTTATCCGTGCCAGATTTCAAAGGGAAAAACACATTAAAAGTAGGACCACAATACTCAGTGTCTGCTCTGTGAAAGCTTGTGATTGCATTCCAGGTTTTTTTCCTTTGAAAATCTGATCTCCTGTCTTGACAGTGACAAATCGCTGGTTCTCTGCTCAGTGGACCTTCCTGATAATAGAAGATATTCTTCCCCAGGAGAAGGAATATTTCAGGTAAACACATTCGTGTGGACTGAGCCTGCCCTTTACTGAAAAAAAAGGGAGTTTGATCTAATTGCCTGGATGTCATCATAGGACAAAATGTCTTAAAGTGGTTAACCAGGTAAATTTTAAATCACTTCAAACATTACGAAAAGCCTGTTTTTCTTAAGATATTCTTCACAATTATCTGTGAAATGCAGGTTTTACACTGCTGTAATACCCCATGCACAACAAGAGTTATGCAGTATTAATATCCTCAATAATTCTCAAAAATATAATTATTTTTTACATGGAAAGAGGAAAAAATCAACTATTTTTGATGAAGAAAGAGGAAACAGGGCTGAAAAAAATCCCAAATTCTCACTATGGCAGTTTGAGCACAAGTTTATCATGAGGTATTGTTTTATACCAGTACTTGAGATTTTCTTTTAAGTTTAGAGGAATCTACTAGAGGCACATAAGTGTGATTCTCTGTAATCTTGCTGCCACAGCCGCCAACGGATTTCTTCCTACTGCTATCTAGCTATGAAAAGTTAAAAAAGATAACTTATAGCATATCCCCCAGACAAGCAGTTAAATGTTTTCCTGTCATGTTTCGTGTAGCCTTATTTTTTTTCCACATGCTGAGAAAGGAAATGTAGAGACTGCAATGCACAATAAAAAAAAACAACTACCAGCCATGCCTGCACATAGAATCATGGAATGATTAGAGTTGGAAGGGACCCCCAGAGGTCATCCAGTCCAACCCCCCTGCAAGAAGCAGGGACACCCCCAACTAGATCAGCTTGCTCAGGGCCTCATCCAACCTGGCCTTGAACGTCTCCAGGGATCCAGGGGCATCCACCACCTCCCTGGGCAACCTGTTCCAGTGCTCCACCACTCTCACAGCAAAGAACTTTTTCCTAATCTCCAATCTAAATCTCCCTCCCTCTATTTTAAACCCTTTATCACCCCTTGTCCTGTCACAACAGGCCCTACTGAACAGCCTCTCCCCATCTTTCTTGGAGGCCCCCTTGAGGTCCTGGCAGAGCGCTAGAAGGTCTCCCCGGAGCCTCCTCTTCTCCAGGCTCAACAGCCCCAACTCTCTCAGCCTGTCCTCGTAGGAAAGGTGCTCCAGCCCCTTTANTTTGGGTTTTTACTTCTGTTTATACCAATGAGTATATGCTTCAGTTTGACAGGAGTCAGTCACGATGGGGTCCTTCTCCTGGGCATCCCCCAGGGACCTGATGCTGGAAAATGACCCCCTTGTCTAATGAGTTATGATAGGAGCATTTGCTACTAACAGCAGATGCCTTTCTAACTTGGGCACCAACAGACAAATTGAAGTGGGGGCTTCAGGAACAAGTCAGCTTTTCTTGTTAACGGCGCGGCGCTTGCCCAGGAGAAACAACCGATAAAAAAAAAAAAAAAACCCTGTTCTCCATTTTTTAAATGCTTGGGCTCCTGTAACAATCTGAAAGATGAGGAGGTTTGCATTTAAAAAAAAACCAAAAAACAAACCAACCCAAGGAACCAACCCTCCCTCCCCCCCCAAAGACAAAGAGTGGCTTGGTGTGTGTGGGAACTCAATCTGCGCCTCAATCCTCGGCAACAAAACTGCTTTCTATTCCAGCGAGAAAGGGAAAGGCTGGAAACTCCCATGCTGATCGTCCTGGTCTTTTTCTGCTGCTACAGTGAGTCAAAGGTTAGTTCCCTCCCACCTGCATCGCACTTTGCTGCTTCTAACACACAACCGGGCATTCAGACAATACCATTAAACCCCAGTTTGCTCATGGGAGGCTCCCTCAGACGTTCAGGGTCCCCTTCTCAAATATCCCAGACCAGCACAGGGACAAAATCATTAACTTGAACGTTAACAAGAGCTTTGTATCATTTTGTGGTTGTTGTTAAACGCTGCTTAGTGACTCTCCCTAGAATGAAATACAATCTCAGCGAAAACGGTGTAAATGCCAACGGTTTTATTTGGCACACCGCGATGGCGGTGAAGGTGATAACCAGATCTTCAGCTGTACAATCTCTCAGGGAAAAAAAAATAAATAGTGAACCTGGAGATAGTCTGCATTAAGTGACAAAAGAGCAACTCAGAAGGAAAATAATCTGTCATTTTAAGGGATGGTGTGCTATCTCTGCGCTCAGGAAATGGAAGCCGTGATGTTAAGCATATACTGAGGAGAAAAAAAAAGTGTTAAACTCTCTGAAGATAATTTGCAGAACAATTTTCTACCAGAACAGCCCTGAATTTAAAAATAATGCCTATATTCCACACACACACTTTTTAAAAAAATATTTTTTTTGTTATTATTGCCCATTTTACAAGTTGAAAAATCAATTAATGCTATGTCGGTAACAGGCCGTGTTCCCAGTGCTGAGCACGGGGTCGGTATCCCCCGGGGGTGGCCTGATCCTGTGTGGCAGAGATTTGGGTGAAACCTGGTCACCATGGCATGAGCAGCCACCTCCTCCAGGGACAGCTGATGACCTGAGCAAGTGTTGGATCAAGCCCGTGGAGAGGAGGGTTGTTTACAGGCTCAGAGTTTACCCGGCCTCTAAAAGAGACCATGAGCATCGTGTGTTCCGTGGAAGGGAGGAGGAAATCGGACACAGAAATGTGTATTTATGCCATGCATTAATACTGATGGACAGTACCTTAAAACAAATAATTATGAGAGAACATTGTACCTCCGAGTTTCCTCCCGAGAGTGATCTGTTGTGGCATTTTTCCACCCACCCCACAGAAATAAAAGGGTATTTCTTAAGAGAGAAGTGAGTCACAAGGCCAAACAACTTAACGCGCAATCTTTAGGCTACAGTTTTAAGATCACAGATTGTCATCAAAGTCTGGAAATTATGCAAATAGTACCAGCTACATTTAGAGGTCTGCACAACCAAAGGCTTCCCGACCTAAATGGGAACTGCGCCTCAGAAGAGGCAGTGATTTTTTTTGCGCGAGGCAAGGGTGCTACCTACAGGCTTGAGTGGAGAATGACAATCCAGGGAAGATCAGGGGGAAAAAAAAAGATGCTGTTTTCATGAGGAAATGGGACAGAACTAGCGGTATCACTAAACTAAATCCTTCTTAATTTCAGGCTGAAGAACATATGCTTTGCTGGAAAACCCATAATCCCAGAGATTCCCGATTAACCCGATTTAATCCTGATTCTTACAAGGGCGCTTATATTTTTCTGCTTTTTCTTTTATTTACATGATTTCTAGTATAATGAAAAATGGGCTTTTTGCTTTTTTAATCAACAAAATCCAAATAACCTCAACAGTTTCGTGAGACACATATTTGAGACGTGGTCTTGCTGACAAATAATTACTGAAAGCTCACGTTCAACGGCCACATTTAGCTCTTGGCCTTGTAAACACGTCAAGTTGCCAGACAGGAAGTATTCATACTGTATTAAATATGTTTTTATCCCATATCTGGTCTATAATCAATGCTTCACTCGATACAGCACAGCCTTATTGAGAATTACCTGCAAGAGGCTAAACACAATGGGATTTCCCATATTTTTGAGGCAACAAAGAGATGCTTGGGAAGCTCCGTTAATCCAAGCGTGTGCTTTTTCCTTCCTGAGTCCTTTACACATTCATCTCTTCCCCAGGCTGGTCAGATATGCTAAATACTTATTCCTGTGTGTAAATTTACTCCTGGGGATGGCACTACTGACTTGAGCTGAGCTTAATGATATGAATTTAAGAGCCTAGGCTCTTAAACTAGGCTCTAGTTAACTTTTCAGAGGAAGGGTCCCTGCGGTGTGCCCACCACCCTGCAGACACTGCTGCAGCACACAACCAGCAGATAAAGAAAATAGAAGTAGCAGACATTCTCTTGCATTTATGATCAGGTGAGATCCAGGAGAACCATCCAGTGCAAAAGGGGTAGATTCTGGTTCTAAAAAAAATATTCCATCCTTTCCTTTTTTTTTTTTGTTCTGTTTTGTTTGTTTTGTTTGGTTTTGAGGGAAAAGAAGTGGTAAAAAAACTGGAAAAAAAAAGTTGAAGATTATTAAAATTATTTTGTATTATATAATGGAGTGAAAACTGAGAACATTTTTCCTTCCAGATACAGAATTCAGCACTTGTAAGTTCCAAATACAGCACTTGGCAGTATTTTCATATCCATACTGACAAAAGGACCTCACCCCGTCACAAGCACAATTAGACACATTTTAAAATCACTGCGATGCTGTGAAAGGAGGAGTTTTAAAAAGGGTCTTTTTTGTGTGTGCCCACTTGCCCAAATCCTGAATACAGGGAGCAAATTCCAAGATATATTTTTATTTCTATCAAATAATTATGGCATTCAAAATTATTAATCTGATGAGCTGAAAAAATTCTTTATTTTACAATCCAGGTTGAACACAGCATCTAAGTTAAAGTGTTTTTCTGAAACAGTTATGATACACTGGCAACTCATTTCAGCTTGGATAAAATGCTATTTAAAAAAACCCCAAACAACCCTTAAGTTTTGTGTAAAAAAAAAATAGAACAACCATCACTACAGAATTAAACAGAAATCATTCTGTACTTAACATTCGCTTTATTCTTCTGCCACTTAAAGTATATCGAAGCTACTAATGTTGTTACTGATTTGAGATTAAAATATTTTTGTGAAATATATAATTATTCATGATTTTTCAGATGAAATGTCAAGAAGAGTTTTACCAAAACCTATCATCTACACTTTTTCTTATTTTTAGAAATTGAGAAAAAAAAAGAGATGTTTATATTATTTGTATGACATTCCACATATTACAGTATAATTACGTCACAGTTAAATGAGTTCAATTCTATTTTAATTAAGAAGATAATCCTGATTCATTTTTAATAGGAATGTCTTACTATAATTAAACTGTTCAGAGGACATTTAAATGAATGTCGAAGAGAAAGCCACACAAGATGCAGCGGTATATTCATAACAACGTTGCTCTGAAATTAATATTTAATGAATTTTTAGAATACTTTATGGCTACACTATAGCAGTCTGTAAATTATTTTAAGTTGCCTTTCCCACCAATTGAACTTAGTCATATTTTATTCAGTTCCTCCAGTTTTTAATTGCATCAGAAAGCTCCGTGAGCACAGTTAGTAGTAAAGTTCGTGGGTTGCTTTTTTAGTAAACCAGAAAGTTCCTAAACTACTATCAATGTGTAGCCACATTTTGATGCCTTCTAACATTTCAGACAAAACGACAGTTATTTGGTTTTCATTGTTTGGTTTGTTGTTTTTCTTTCCCTGTTAGATTTTTCTTAATCCATAACCAATAACTAATTATTTTTATTTTTAGAAGTGGGGATGGCACATGACTACACTCCCCAACCCACACCTGTTTGTTTTTTGGGGTGTTTTTTGGTTTTTTTTGGTTTTTTTTTTGTGGTGGAAGGAAAACAATGACTTGATGATTATTGTAAAAGTATTTCTGATAATGAAAAAAAACCAAAATGAATGTGTCACACACAAATACTCCTATTTTTGCATATGCAAATACATATGCAATACATGCACTTCCAACTTTTAACACTTAAGCACTATTACAGAAGTGTAACAGACTTTTAATTAAAAAAATTTCTAGGTATATATTTTTATCCTGGTCTAGTACATCCCATCTCTCCTACCACTCATTTCTTCTTTGATTTGCTGCTACATTGTGTTGCATGAAGTTCCTACCAGGAAAAACGCTGTCATTTTTTTTTTTCTTTGTACTTTTCCCTGAAACGATCACAAAGTTCTTCAGAACACCAATCAGAGCTTAAAAAAATAAAATAAAAACATTTCCTTTATGAAAGCTTGATGACCTTTGACATCATTCACTATTTAGAAACCCATAAAACAATAGATAACAAATATATGACTCACAAATTATCAATTATGAAAAAATAATCCGGGGTAGAATGCTGCACTAATGCAAAAAGATGGATTACTTGTCATAAACCAATAAAGCTTTTGTTTGTGAATCCAATATCTCATTTCTTTCCCTCGTGTTGGGAAACTTCAAATGATTTTTAAACTGCATTAACTTAAAAAAATGCAACTACCATAAAGGTGAACACTGAAAACGCCCCCAGAAATAATCTGTCATTTTTTAACCAATTTCTATTTTATATTCCACTATCAGCTCTAAAACTCAAAAGCCAGCAGAGACCAGATCCATCACAGAGCAACGAGATAGTCCTGTACTTTAGGGGTGTGGTGGGGGTGCTGGTTCTACCACCCAGATCTTAAAGTGGTGTCAAAAAAGTGCCATATTTGTCACTGCCAGGCAGACAACGGAATTTAATTAGTCTGTAACCACATTTTGGAGCACAGGCAGCTTCTTCTAAAGCACTCCTCCTGCATCCGAGTTCTTCGGGGTTTTTGGGTGTGCTTTGCTCTCTGTTAACCACGGGGAGGGGAGTATTTGGGGGTTTTAACAGAAGAAATATGAGGCAGGGGGGATGCCTGCAGAAAATAAAATTAAAGGCAGCCTCCGAGGACCGTGGTGCGGCATCGTCAGCTGTCGAGGGGATACCTAGGAGAAACCCTGCCCGGTGATGCGGCAGGGAACTCGCTGTGACTGGCAAGCGACAGGGTGGCTCAAACCGGGAGATAAGCCGAGATGAGCTTTATCTCCACCCAGAAACCACGAACTCCCTGCTCAGCCTCCTGCCTGCTCTGCAGACCGCGAAGCCGGAGCGCGTCAGGGGAGACGCTCCGGCAGGAACGCGGCTGATGTCGCAGGAGTAACGGCGGTGGCTCTCGGCTCCCGTCTCTCCACACACTCCTCCTGCTCTGCCTCCGCTTTGCTCCTCTCTGGCTGCCCAACTTGGGTCCCACCAAGCCGAGACACCTGATTTAAACCACTGCCAGTCACGGTCTTTAACTATACTCGCACCGCGCGGAACAGCCGGATGATTTAATTAAAATAATTTAATTTAAATTAGGCGTATTAGACACTGTAAGTAGGGGAGCAGGAGGGTGAGAGCGGTGATCCGGAGGCAATGAGGCATGCTAACCAGAGATTCCCAGGTTCAAATCCCGGGGTCAGATACGCACTCCCTGCTCCCAGCCCCAGCCGGGAGTGTGCCTGGAGGTGGCTGCCTCTGCTCTGGGAGAATGGAGGAGCAGGGTTGTGTGTCGGGGTGGGGGGGATTAACTACATTGTCACTCACTAATGACAGCTGCCAGATGATTAGAAACCACATTAAGTTCTTAACTTTAACTTTGCTAATCAGCGAGATCAAACTCCTAGAACAGGATTGGAATTCTTTCTGTTAAAAAAAAAAAGACAACAACAACAAAAACAACAAAAAAAAAAAGAAAGGAGAAAGTAGTTTGCACATTTGCTACCTAATCAGAATGTGAGGCAGTGAACAAGCACACAGTCATAAAAAATCAACTTTGATGGAATAAAATACTCTACTGATTTGGACCTGCTTCAACAGCACCATTTGCAAGGGCTAAGTTTTCCTATGCATCCAGGACCAAGGTTTTAAACAATTAATATTATATGTTCCTATCAAATGCTGACAATCAAGATTTGACCAACAAAGGGAAGTTGTATTTAAGCACTTTTGACATTATATTCTTCAGGAAAGTGGAACTTGAGAACAGCAAGGCTCTGCTACGTTAACTGTGAGAGAAGATAAGAAAAAAAAAAAAACCAAAACCTTGCAGGAAAAGATGTGAGTAGCCTTCACCACAACCTTGCGCCGGGTGGGCTGCTGGTCAAGGCAAAACACGTACATTCACTTTGGGGAAACCTGTGAATTTGCCACATGGTCCATACAGACAGAACCTTTACTTCTTCAATGCTAATTTTAAAGCAAATTCAAGCCAGGTCTGTGCTACCTTGCAGACAGCGAGGCCGTAATGATCGATTTATTTATTTATTTAGGTAACCTGTGACTCTGCTAAGGCTGATTTCGGAAATATCATGGTCACCCAACCCTTTCAGGGCTTTAACAAACCCTTACTCTGCCTCCGGTTCCATACAATGCAGACTCTATTTGCCCCCCGTGCAGTACTAAATTACAGATAAAGTTACAGCAAATTTGTTTTCTCAGAAAAGCAGTGAGGCCTAATATCCCTCGAGTAACAACAGCCTTGTCTTTCATTCAGGGGCAGAACTGGAATGATTTTCTCTCAGAAACAAACGTTTCTTCCCGCGACAATGGAGCCGTTCTTGCGGCGCTGAATGGGCCGCGGCTCAGCTTGCAGGTGCTCAGGTGGGGAGGCAGGAGGGCGCCGGGCCCGGGTGGACAACCCGCGCCTGGGGGGTAACTCCTCCACGCTCCACCATCCCCGAGACCAGCCGGACGAGTTCCTGACCCCGGATAGGCACGGGAGCACGCTCCAGAGCATCATTCATTTACAGAGATGTATCTTGTTCGTGATGATGGAATCAAGGTACCTCACAGAAACCCAAGGCAGGCTTGGAAGAAAGCAAAAATGTCTTGAAAAGGGTGAAAAAACCCCACACCCAAAGTGATTCCTGTATCTGAAAGGAATTCTGACACAATAAAGACCTACCAGCGTGCTACACTTGTTTTCCAAATGCTCTGGCTAATAGACTGTGATGAATAAATAAGTTTTCAGTGTGTTTTGCTGGAGTTGCACTGGGGAATATTAATATCTGGTATTAAAAACGCTATTCAGATTGATGTGGAGCCGTAATGCTCTGAAGACAGTGCCACAATACAGAAACAAATCTCAGACAAGAGGTTTCATCAGTTACTCCTCCTTCAAAATAAACCACTCCAAAGCCTTCCCATGATTACTTGCTAAAACACTGTGACGCTATTCCTAAAAGATGGAAATCAAGCACAATTTAGGGAATAAGCATTAAGTGTTGTTAATGCGGCCTTGCGCTGTTAATCATTATCTTGGGAAAATTATATTGTGTTTTATATACTAATACTATGACACTTTTATTAACTCATAATCCCTCTGCTAACAGTGGTGCTTCAAGCAAGTAATAATTAAGATGGCAGGAAATATTAAAAATATCTACTTTTGAATTTTTCAGTCACGCTAATGGGACTGAAACCATGTACTGGTTCCAGTATATGCTGGAACTACAGGTTCTTTAAAGGAAAATAGCAAAGAGAATAATGCATGCCAGCAGAAAAACCTTTCTTTCTTAGGAAAACAAGCTTAAATACTCATTAAGAGTAACCCTGACAGTACTGACCACCCACCTTCAGGGGAATTAGCTGACTGCAATTATTAAAAACACAGTTTTCCTGGCAATGGGAGAAATGTCCATTGGAAAATAGAGTTTCATTTATGTACACCTGTGCCCTCTGCTCTGAGATAAGGAAGGGATTTTCCCTCACCCTTATAAATGAGCACCAGAACGAGACAGACCTCGGCAGAGGCAGAGTGAGAACAGAAAGATCACGCAAGCTGACTTTATTAAGATGAGAATAGTCCAGAAAGGAGCATCTCAAGCTCAACAGACCCCACGCATTCGTGTGCTGGGGAGAAACAGAAGGGAATAATGGCAAAGACTCACGCATTAGTCCTGACAGGGCTACTACTGAAGCAGAGATTTACTCTCATCTTAACATGTTTAACTGCCAGTTTGTGACTTAGAGGAGATGTACTGAGTGCAGAGAATCACAGATACGCATTAATACTGGTTTGATTTCTTTTTTATTTTAATTTCTCTCATCACAGGTTTCCCCAGTGCCACGTCCTGTAGTGGTGAATGCAAAATATGTATTCAGAATATCAAACCTGTTTTAATTTTGTGCATTTCTGAGCACTTTGCTCCTTTTTTTTTTGTTTTTTTTTTTTGTTTTTTTCTTTTCTTTTATTTTNATGTCTAATCACAGCTACTATAGGGCTGTGGAGAGAAAATCATGTCTCCTATTCAGCCGATGCTGCACACTAATTGCCCAAGAAGTTCCAATTGCATAATACCAGTTTTAACAGATAACTCTGCAGTCCTGACAATAGCTGTGAGAGTAGTGGTCAATCTCAAACGAACAAGATGAAATTACTCCAATTTTTTATTTTATTTTCTTTTTTTTTTTTTTTTGCTTTTGCAAATCAGTGGGTTCTTCTTACAGTGCTTGTATCTCTGCAGAGCAGTTGGTATCTGGTAACTTCAGAGCTGCAGTAATTGTGCAGATGTTATTCATGGAAATGTACAAACTCCAAGGATCTGCCACGCAGTTGCGGGTCTATTCAGTATCAGCTGCAGCCAAATGGTTTGCAGTTATTAATTTCATTTTCTCTTCTCTTAACGATTCTGCTCACAGTTATCTCTTCGGGGTAAGTGTTAACACTTATTGTGGAGTAAAATCTACAAGTGAACCCCCTCAAAATGTTGCTTTTTAAAATACATCTCCCTGTTTATCACAGAGTTATAATCAGATTTGGGGATTTAGACACCTGATTTTTTTTTTTCCCTTTTGAAATAACAAATTAAAAATGCTGTTTCTATCAAATAGTGGCTGTGGTTTACAGGCTTTTGTTTCAAGGTCAACTGAAATTCTCCTTTCCTGCAGAAGCCAGATCACCTAAGCGTGACACCTGGCAAAAATTTAACATTCCACCCACGCTCCAACTGTTCCATGTATTAAAAAACTATAAAGATGGCAACGTTTCTTGCTTTTATACCTAAATGATCTCCACAGCAGTTCTTGCTCCTCTTTTTACTGTTGTGGCCAGAACAAAAAAGTTATTGTGCAAGACTGGCCACTGCAAACCCCCAACTTATACCAATAATGTTTACCTAAGGCAACACGAGGATTTCCTTCACAACTGTGCAACCATCAGTTTGGCCTTTAATTAAGAAACTCAAGCAAGCATCCTGCCTAAGTAATAACCTGCTCAGTGCAGGCTTGTCCCCAAGACCTCCAGCCACTGCCTTGGGCCAACACCCAGGAAGGAATGGGGAAAGGCATGGAAAGGTCGTTCAGGGAAGCGTCGTTTTCCTGAAAGAAAGGGTTTAATCCTAATTCTTCAGGTACAGGAAATATCAGAGTGAAATAGCCTGTCTACACACTACAGACCATGTTCCTCAGGTGCTAAGTCATGCCTGATTTAGAAGAAAAACAAAAAAAACCTCACCACTTGTGGACTCCACAAGTATTCTTCTGTAACATCGTGCCTCTGCAGTTTGTCCATTTGAAATAAAAAGTCTGCTCAGGACACAGAGTGACACATGTTGTCCCAGGCAAAGGACAGCTTCTGCTTTTCCACACTCTGTCACAAGGAAATTTCCCAAAATGCAAAAATAAGTAGCTTTCCCAGCTCAGCTGCAAATGACCAGTCCCTTCACTGGACTTTCCCACTTAGATCTTAATGGGGTTCAGGTGAAAATAAAGGTTCTTGCATGGCAAGTCCATGTCACACTCGTGTGGTAGGCAGGGGGGCCACAAGATGGGACAGCAGAACGACACAGTCATTTTTCACTTCAGTTTCACAGAGTCACAGAACTGCAGGGGTTGGAAGGGACCTCCAGAGACCACCAAGTCCAACCCCTGCCAAAGCAGGTTCCCTCCAGCAGGTCACACAGGTTGGTGTCCAGACAGGTCTTGAGTATCTCCCTGCTGTCCTGAGGGGAACAGATTCCTCTCCCTTCCTCCCTGACAATTCTGCTGGTTCAGGGCACCATCGTCACAAGCAGCATCTTCACCTGAGAGTTATTTCCAGGTGGAAAGACAGTTTTCCAACTCCCTCTGGCCCAATCCAGCCCCTTTTGGAATGGGAAGCATGAAGCACCCCTCTTTTGCTAAAAAGGCAGGATAAAGCTATCTGTAGCAGACAATGCCTCTGGAAAAAGGGACAAAACTTCCCATGTCACAAAATCCCCCCAAGCCCCTCAGCTGCTCCCCACCAGAGTTGTGCTCCAGACCCTTCCCCACTCTGTTGCCATTCTCTGGACCCCTTCCAGACCCTCAATGTCCTTCTGGTAGTGAGGGGACCAAACCTGAACGTGCCACTTGATGTGTGGCCTCACCAGTGCCCAGGGCAGGGTGACTATCACTAGCCTGGTCCTGCTGATACAGGCCAGGAAGCTGTTGGCCTCCTTGGCCACCTGACTTGTATTCAGCTGGCTGCTGACCAACACCCCCAGGTCCTTTCCACCAGGCAGCTTCCCAGCCACTCTGCCCAAAGCCTGTAGAGCTGCCTGGGGTTGTTGTCACCCAAGGGCAGGACCCAGTACTGAGCCTTGCTGAACCTCATACAGTTGGTCTTGGCCCAAGATCCAGCCTGTTAAGATCCCTCTGAAGAGCCTTCCTGCCCCAAATGATCAGAACTTCGGCCTAACATGGTGTCATCTGACAACATACTGAGGGTGCACTCAATCCCCTTGTCCAGTTCACTGGTGAAGACCAAAATGGAACCTTGTGCATGTTCCCTTGTGGCAGGGCACCACCTGGATTTGACTGTGTTAATCCCAGTCTTGGGGCCTGGAAACATAAGCCCACCCAAGCCATGAGCAGCCAGTTCTCCAGGACAATATTGTGGGACACAACACCAAAGGCTTCACTAAAGTCCAGGTAGACAACATGCACAACCTTTCTCTCATCCACTCATGGTCAGCTTGTCATGGCAGAGAAGGTGGGTCTAACTGGACCTGCCTCTCAGGAATCCTTTCACAGTGGTACTGATCCCCTGGTTCTCCTGTACATGCCAAGTAATGTTCACACATCTCAAGATGATCTGCTCCATGCCTTCCCTGGCACTGAGCTGAGACTGACAGGCTCGTAGTTGTCCAGATCCTCCTTCCAGCCCTTCTGGGAATCACACTTTCTGACTTCCAGTAAACTGGGACCTCCCTGGATATCAGCACCAGTGATAAACGATGGAAGGTGGCTTAATGATTAANTGATTCCCTGTGTAAGTAACCCCAACTACCACAGTCTGTGACAGTCTGTCATCCACTGGGCCAAGGTGCTTAACTGCTGTAGGACCTCCACAGCTCACACTTGCAAATTCTTGCTCTTTCTTGACCACAGTGGTAGCAGACAGGGAGCCCAGCAGGTCCTCTCCTTGATACTGCCTGGACTGGATGGTCTCTCAAGGTCCCTTCCAGCTCCTGACATTCTGTGACTCTGTGATTTTGCCAGCTCCCTCAGCACCCTTGGGTGGATCCCATCTGGCCTCACAGACCTGTATGTGTCTATGGGTGTAGAGGGTGGCTAACCATCCCCCCTTGGATTCCATGGCTTCACTCTGCACCTCATCCCTGTCTCCCAGCTCAGAGGCCTGGACACTCAGCACTAGTACAAACAAAACACATCCTAAGCCTTTTTTTACATTAACGTCCCAGATTTCACATTCTTCAGTCAAAAGTGAAGCTGTACAACTGCATGTCAAATGGCACAAGTGGGACAAATATTTTCATGATACATATTTAAAACATCCCAAAGTCACCCTAAATGTTTTCCCTGCAGTAAAATCCACCCTGTTGTAAATGACTTGGTTTTTCTTCATCCTTCCACCCAGCCACAGGTGCTTATAGTATCCCCTACCAGCATCGTACCTACAAAACAAGCGACTACTCCTCAAGGATCAGCACTTGGAAGATTCTCTGGTGGAGCATTGAGAAGAAACTGGTGGCTGTGTTTCTACTGCTGCCTTTATAAGCTTTTTGCACATCTAATTTTACAAAAGCTTTGAAATACTGCTTCTCTCTTTGATTTTCCTTACTTGGGCATCCCTCACTGGTATATAACACATGTGGTTGTTGCCTCTTTCTTCACTATACTGAAACCTTTCACTAAAATGTTACTTTATATTATTTTAAGTGTTGAACAGTCCAGTGATGTCAGTGTGGCCCAGTCCTTCCCCTTCATGGCAAACCATTATGGTGCCTAACTGCCCCTACAGCAGAAAGGAGCTAATACTCTCCTTGAAACACGGTTTTATAATGTGCTGGTCCTCACATGACTCATAACTAAAAGATGATGAAAAAGCAAGACATTTTATAATCCACCCATGTGCATTATTTGGGTAATGAAAGTTTAAATGGCCAAGATTTCCTCTAACAACAGTGAAACAGCAATTCTGTTCCACAGTGATGATAAGGTACAAAATCACCTTCCCCTCAGAACACCGGTACTACGTAATTATCCAAACTTTATATCAACGCTATCTGAAGTCTTCAAAGGACAAAGTTGGTTGTTTTTTTTTTTTAATTCCAGAGTTTGGAACACTTTTCCTACATACATGACACAGTGCAACCCCTCTCTGGGCACAAACAGCGTCGCTGGGTCAAGCTCAACCGTGCTTCCAGTAACGCCAGGCAGACGGGGGTTGCCTTTGCCTTATGGGAAACATACTCCAGACCAAGACTGCAACTGGCTGCCTCGACTTCTAGTCACATCAGTGCCAAGAAGGAAATCTAAGCTCATCTTTAGATACTTCAGGGTAATACATTTCTGGATATTTTGGTTGATTTATGCCATTTTTATCGACTGCGTTTTGGTGCATCGGGCGATCTGGCGTATCAAGTCACAACGGCATTTTAAAAGCTCTGATAAGCAAATACTTCCAGTGCAAAGCAGCCAATTGTAGGGAGAAAAAGAAAACAAGAGGCAAGGATGGTCTGATAGTGAAGGGAGTAATTCAAGACATGGGATGCCAACACTACCCTTCCCTGTTCCACCTGTCTGTGAAATCCTAAAGCCTCTTTACCTCAGTCGGTCATGTAAAACCAGAAAAGTATTTTCCCACATTGCATAGGTGGTTTTGAGATTAAATGCTTTAAGATTATGAACTCCAAATGAAAATCTAGCTAAGCACCTAAAATAGGTATGAAACTAAAACAAAAGCCTGTGGGAATAATGAAAGAGCCTAAAGGTAGAGCTGGTGACCATCTGGACTGGGTGGCACATAGAATGCTCTGGGGAACCCAGAAGGGAACTGAGGCTGTGAATATCACTGTTAAACTGGATTCCTAAGTCCATGTTCACTCTCTGAAGGATGTAAAATTAAGGCAATTTTAAAAAAACAAAACACTAAAAGACATTATGAAGCACATAACTATTCACAGAATCCCAGACTGGTCTGGGTTGGAAGGGACCCCAAGGACCATTGAGTTCCAACCCCCCTGACACAGCCAGGGCCACCAACCTCCAGGCCTGCAGCTGGACAAGGTTGCCCAGGGCCCATCCAACCTGGCCTTGAACACCTCCAGGCTTGGGGCATCCCCCACCTCTCTGGGCAGCCCCTTCCAGCCCCTCACCACTCTCTCCATGAAGAACTTACCCTCATCTCCAACCTGACCCTTCCCTCCTCCAGCTTCACTCCATCCCCTTGTCCCACCACTCTCTGCCCTTGGGAAAACCCCATTCCCTCCTGTCCATCCGCTGCCTTGAAGTCCTGGGGGGCTGCAGTGAGGTCCCCCCGCAGCTTCTCTTCTCCAGGCTGCTCCAGCCCAGCTCCCTCAGCCTGTCCTCACAGGGGAGCTGCTCCAGCCCCTCAGCATCTCCAGGGCCTCCTCTGGACCCTCTCATACAGCTCCACAACTTGGTGGCCCCAGCTCTGAATGCAGCACTACAGATGGGGCGTCCTGAGGGCAGAGCAGAGAGGGACAACCCCCTCCCTGTCCCTGCTGCCACCCCTCTTCTACCCAGTCTTTCCTTGTGTCATGTTTGCCAGCAGACAACGTGTCAAACTCAAGACATGGACTGATGACACCACATATTTCCAAGTCATTCTTTGACCACTACAGTTAAATCCACAGGGTTGTATTTTTAATTTATTTTAATACTGCTTGTGCTGGTATTCTTTTTATGTGTTAATTGTTGATGGATCTCAGTGGTCTTATATACCAGGATCCACCATATACATATTCTTTCCCATCCCACTTTCTGAACAGCAGCACAGTGTTGCAGGAAGCTCAAATCCCTGTACTTTAGCAGTGGTCTCACTGGTCTGTAGAAAATCAGGAAAAAGGAAACAGGATTTATTTAGACCAGTTTTCTTTTGGCCTGCTTTATCCCTGAAAAAAAATCAACTTTACAAAGCAAACAACCCTCTCCTTGTACCTGGCTTTGACACTGCCACGTCACTTTGCCTCTGCCAATCTCTCCTTTGGGAACAGGCAGTTTTGACAGCCAACAGGAATTTTTGGAAAGGCATTTTTTTTAGGATATAAGAGGTTTCTGCAGCTACCTTACCAGCACTTCAAATTCCAGACAACAGGTGGCAAAGACAATCTGATCATCCACCTCACCCAGCTTTGGCAAAAAGCAGTTTGAAGGCATTTTATATGTTATCCTCAATAACAGTATCAACAATGAGAAAAATCCATGAGCTCAGAAATATGTCTGTAAAATTCTGATTCTCCTACAGTTACAGTGTGGGGGGAAAATAATGGAACATATTTAATGATGAACACAAGCTCATTCCCCACTCCTGACGGTACCATGTCAAGTCTCCCACAAAACAGAACCTCACTCCTTCAGCAGTGAGTGAAAGATGCTTCTGAAACACACAGGAGTGACCATTTCCCTTTTCACAGGGGAAATTTCCCTGTTTACAAGGGGAAAAGCAAGCAACTCAACAAAATTACTGTCTCATATCCTTCTAGACACCAGCTCTCTCATCTTCTGTTTCTTTCTTGGTTTCAATTAATTAGCACGACACTATTGCAATTAAATGGTAGTGTGCAAGAGAACTAACATTTAATCAAGGGCCAGGGACACTGTTATGTCATTTTCACATGAGTTGTGTAACGTTGGAAGAGAAAGTGAAGGTGAATTAGACCTGATGAATGACTTGGATGCAGGATGAGTCACTTTATCCATGTTTTGGAGCCTGGGAAGGAAAGGAATTTTCTGTGTGCACACACACACATGTATAGAAGGACTCAAGGGAACAAGAATAGGAATAGAAGAACGTGTTCTCATGAAGCTTTAATTTTTGGACACACATAAAAGTCCATGTGTGATCTGGTGTTCTGCTTCTGAATGAGAAAGGAAACAAGTTTATTTTATGAGTAACCGTGAAACGCTCGGGCGGGTAATTAAAGCGCTTTGCCGAGGCCGTTCTGGGATACCAAACGCTTTGAAGACTTTATTTTCCCCTGTTATTTCATGCTCAGTGTTCCTCTAAGTAAAATATGTGTTTCCCTTTAGTTGCTCAGACATGAATTGTACTTTAAAGGCAAGGGGACATTTTTGATAATGCACATCTTAAACTTTTCATTAAACTACCAAATTTAAATTCTACCTTTTTGTGCACTCTGACATTTTTGTCTGGCATTTTCATTAATTTTGCGACATACATAAATGTAGCTGAAATGTTAACTGATCAATACTTTGTCTCTCTCATGTAGCACTAGAGCGAAGCTCCCCAAGGACCATGCAGCAGTACAGAAATTAAATGTGTAAAATATCAAATGTTAATGTTAAACACAGCAGCACTTACTGTATAACGACTGAAAAGGCTAAAAGAATTCCAAATGGACAGATGGTAGCACAAATTATCTACAATCACATTTAAAGATTAAAGTTTGTCCCGTAAAATAATTCATTGACTCACATTGAAGTGTGTCCTTTTACTGATAGCTCAGTTGTCCAATTATTTTTGTGCTCATTACAGTGAGAAATGACAGTACTGTGCAAAAAGAGTGTACACTTCTTTTTTTTTTTTTTTTTTTTTTTCCCCCAAGGTGCTCCCGCCACACACGG
>VXBZ01003227.1:85121-110834 GCA_013399135.1 Heliornis fulica
CCCTCTTCAGCAGGAAAAATACCAAGCAGTGTGTCAGGTGAATGAAACTTACAGACAGCAAGGGTATAGCAACTTTGCCTAGAAAGTCAGCGCTCCGATCGCGGTCTTCGTCGTAAACTGTCACTTCGAGCACCGAGTGGATGTCTTTAATATTGCTACAAAGGCAGAAGAGCACACAGAAGAGAGGAGAAGTCACCTACACCAGCAGGTACCAAGGGCAAAAGCATGAAAGGTTAGCATAAACCAGATACCCGTCTATCTTCCCAAGCCGTGGCAGAGAGCAGCATCCCTCTGCAAAACCAAAACGCTCTGCAGCGACTGCTCTCCCTCCCTCCCTCCCTCTCTCTCTCTCTCTCTCTCTCTCTCTCTCTCTGAGCTTTTCCCAGCAGAAGTTTTTCCAAGGATGTTGCTTTAAATCTCCTACCTGGGGTTTGCACCGCATGAGCTGCGCGAGTAGGCAGCTTCGCCGGGGGATTTACAGCAGGACTGGAGCCTTTAAAGTCCATCCCTTAAACACCACTATCCCTGCTGCAGTTCCTACTCTGAGATCCGTAGGTTGGAGAGCTGAAGTAATTACAAGCCAAGCAAGCACATCCTTGCTCAGAGAACAAGGTCTTTAATTCTAAAATCCTTGCTTAATTACAAATATACAACAGTCATTACAACAAATTAGGAACAAGCAATATAAAACGATGCATTTCTCGGCTACCACTGCTTTCTGCCTGTGAGCTACTGAACACCCCACACCACACATAACAAATGTCACTGTATATTGTACACTCTTGAGTGAAAAATTCACATTATTATTCAGAGGGAAAAAAAAAAAAAAAAAAGTCAGGATTGTTTGAGAGAACTTGTCTTTCATCAAATGGCCAATCCAGGAAATATGAATTTCAGCACAACAGTTTTAACAAAAAATATATGCCTACAGATGAAACTGGGTTGCTAGCCCAAAAATTAATTAACAAATCTGAGGATAAATAAAATAATCAATGCAAATAAACATGGAAGGGAGGTAAGAACTCTCCTTGAAGGCCTTTTGAGTTTTTTCTCATAAGCCTTTTGTGCTCTACAAAACCAGACAATTTCTTATGCAGAGAACACTGCAGAGCAGTGGAGGTTGATTAGTTATTGGCTCTGTTAGTAGATAATTAAATATAAATTAATGAAGAATTTAGTGTGGCTGTGCAGATGCAAAAATGAGAACCACATTAATAAGCTAGTGAGAAATACAACTGTTGTGTGAGACTCTTTTCCTTTTGTTCTGAGTTCACTGCTCACTGCAGGGCAAGAAAAGCTACAGATGCCAAATACACCAACGACAAATTTAGAAGGGAATAGAAAATAAAAAAGAAAATTAATATCAGACTGTGAGATCAGAGGCAAAACACGGTGTTTTCATTCAGGATACAAGTGGAGTGAGTGTGCAACAGCTTCCACTGGTTTTGCAGTGGGTTGTGAGCTGATTTCAGCAGCGGAGAAACCTGCAACTGATGGGTTTTCTACCCCTTTGGAGTCCCCTTGCAGTCACCCAGGAGAAGCAGGGAGAAAAAGATGGCAACTGGCAAACAATGGGGTTGGTTTGTTGGTGGAAGAGTTTTCTCTGTTTTGTCAGTCTTTTACTGTCTCCAAAATAACAAAAGCACAAAAAAAAAAATAATCCCACTGAATTTCTTCCCAATAAAGTCAATGTTTAAGACCAGATTTTACCCAAGAGCAGCGCTGTGCTAGCACAGCACTAGATGGTACTGTGAAATGTGTGACTGGTAAATGGAGAGAGCAAGAGTAAAGTGCCCAATAACAACTCAGAAGTATGAATGCATTTATGATTCCTTTCCTTCACACAGTCATCTAATGTTTATTACAGTTAACAACCCCATTTTTGATGGAGGTTGTAATCACAACACGCTTTTTTCTACCCATCACGCTGGATTTGGCCCTTGGCAGGGCAGTGGGAGTCTGTGCAGCACTGCTCATGCCTGGTTCCCAAGAAACACACATTGCTTCAACACCTTCAAAATGGAATCTCTTCTCTAATTGTTTTCATGTTTTTAAGCCTCAAAAGAAAGTGCAATTATTTGTTTGGTTTGGAAATACCATCACATCATCACTGTCATTCACGATGAGCAGTGAGTGTCTTTGATCCACACAGACATTGTCACATAGACACCCCCTTCAAAACAGGAGCCAGCCCCATCCTGCACCCCAAAAAACTAAAGAAACCAACCCCTCCCAGGCACCCATGGAACCCAAACACCTACAATGTGAAGATCTTGTTCCATTCCGGGTTGAGGTTCTTGTAGACGGTGTGGGTCAGCAGTCTGTCATTGTTCAGTTCAACGACACAAAACGGGTCACTTTTACCTGTAAGAGAAAATTTGGAACAAAATTTGTGAACTAAGAACACCCACCATATGTAAGGTTTAAATAAAAATTAGTTTGGGGTTGTTTTTTTTTTGTTGGGTTTGGGTTTTTTT
Source organism: Heliornis fulica (assembly GCA_013399135.1). Classification (NCBI taxonomy): domain Eukaryota; kingdom Metazoa; phylum Chordata; class Aves; order Gruiformes; family Heliornithidae; genus Heliornis; species Heliornis fulica. The sequence continues at coordinate 87,599 of VXBZ01003227.1, forward strand.
TTATTATTATTATTTTCCTAAGCTGCACTGTAATTCTCTCAGGAATTAATTCAAGGAAGTCCTGTGGTTTGCATTATATTCAAAATGATCATAACAGGCTGTTCATCTCTGTAATCTATTAACATTCTTCACTAAAAGAACATCTTTTTTGTCTTTAAAAAAAAAAAAANTTCTTTAAAAAAAAAAAAAAAAAGCAAAGAAAAGGAAAGGAAAAAAAAAATTCACCACAGAGACTTTTCTGATGAAAAACCAGCATGTTCCTAAAAGGTGCCAAGCACCCTTCTGAGACAGCTAAGAGAACTTTACTTTAATAGTGCCAATCCTACGTTGACTGTAATGATAACATAATTAGAGCATTTTGATATGTATGAAATGTATTATTCCATATTATTTGTAATAACATAGCACCTATGATACTTATCCAAAGATTACTATGCCCTACATGTTTCACGCTGTACAAATCCTCTCCCCAAAATCAAAAAGCCTTAAAGACAGACTCAGATAAAAGCCCAACACCAGAGAAAATGGGCAAGTACAATTAAACAATGAGACGATATCAGCTGGAATGATGGGCTGCAGTCTCAGCACAGCAGAAGCTTGAACGTGGTGGAGATTTTTGTATACATTAAAGCACAATGAAGTAGCTTTGCATATATTTACAAGAAGGTCCCTCAGCATGAAAGCCACCACAGGAGAAAGTATGAAGATGCTGCTTTGAAAATGTGCTGTGTAGATAATGGGAGCGGTACCCTAGGCTGGATAGGGAAGTTGATTTATTATTTTTTTTTTTAATCTAAAGAAAAAGAACAGGGAAAAGCAGTGTGTGTGTGTGTGTGTGTGTGTGTGTGTGTGTTTCTGAATGTGAAATAAGCAGCATACAGCCAAGGGCTGCTGGTGAACTGTGCTTAGATACCAATCAAGAGCAAGAAAAAATCATCCTGAGTGTAAGTTTAAGGGGAAGACAGGACACTTTTACCACGATATCCACCCAGCCAAGGTTTGCATTTGGAAAGGAGGGGAAGGAAATCTTCCTCTTGTGCTTACAAACAGCTTGTGAAATAAAAATGAGCTCTCCACAGAGGAAGGAGGGGAAAAGAAGAGCAGATTTTTATCTCCAGGGTTTGGGGGCAAGCGTGGAAATTCCTGGGAGGATGAGAAGGTGTTGTGGGGAAGATGTGAGGAAATAGCTGGGATGGAAGGAGCAGTAGCAAAAAAACACGAGGGGCACAGTGAGAAGATAGTTGCAACAAAGAGGCAATAAATGGAAGAAATCACAGTGTGGAGTAAATTATTTAACTCACATTTCAATTTATGACAGTAATGACAACCACTATAAATGCTGGCCAAGACAGAGAGGTGCAATCCCTCTTACTTACCCTGATTTCTTACAGTAATCAAAGAGAACGTTTGCCTTTGGCACAGAATACAAGTGTAGGCATTATTTTCATGAAAGGCTACAAATATATAGGTATAAAGCTATAGAAAAAAAAAATTGCTGCTCCCAGAACCCAACGGGACTTTGATGGAAATTAACAACTGAGTTGCACACTGCAGAGTGGTTTGTTCTTGTGCCTGGACTTCCCCTGGACAGCAAAGTGTTTGGAAGTTATTGAGTGTTGGCATTGGCCTTCCACGGTGAAATCCAGCACACTAAGCAACTGCATTTCACGATGCCTTCAATAATTCTGTGCTGCTTTGTCATGCATTATAAGAAACCATAAATTGAGTAGCTCAATGGGGCTACATTAATGATATTAGGGAGGCATGTAATTTGTTTCATACCTTACACAAATGACAATGAAATCAATATTTGGACAAAGCTGTCCAGGGGTCACATCTCCCAAACTGCAGTATTGATTCAGACTACATCAGAGGTTAATGTGCATATTATTAACTTTAATGATAAAGAATAATTGTTTTAAACACGTTGTGAATTACAGTTAGAGTTGAGGTTTACCTTCTCTAGAAAAAAAACCCCAATATATTGCTGAATCTTTCCTATTAAACTTGAAAAATGATTAATTCATTACTCAGCAGAGACAGGTATATCACACATTTCAGGGTTTTCCTACTCTTTAAGACTAGAAGGTGGTAAGAAATTTAAACATATTTATTTAGGTAAATACTTTGATAAAGTAGTACTTTCATCTGTTGACATGTTCTTTTTCAATGACTCTCCTTATAGATTCATGTGCATATCAACTCAATTAAGAAAGCTAAGTAGTATGTACCATTAACCACTGAGATCCTCAATCAAACTGGTTTTTGATAAAAGACAAAAACCTTCTCACCATTTCATGTCTCCTCCTACCTGTAACTTGAAAACAGTTCCAGACCAAATCTGACAACAGGAAAAATTGCAAAATACTACCATGGGAATCCCAAAAATCATGGTTGAGGAGCAGAAGCTTCCCAGCTACAACACCTCTACTAAGGAACACTGGTTTACCATATGAGTAAGATATGAAGTTACTACATGCAGAGCCCCTCACCATGGGCACTTCTGCACACTAAAGCACTCATCATGAGATGAGTGTGGAGAAAGGCAGCACTCTTCACTGACATGCTAAGCACATGGTATGTGCAAACATGACTTGGATACCAACCCAAATAAGGGATCATGATCCAGAAAGGCAAAGCCAGAGCAACGTACGAGTACTTGGTGAACCTCACATCCATCTGTCATCTGCTGAGTTCTTGTTATTAGACAGAGTCACTGCAATCTAAACTGTCACCAACAGCCATGGCAACCAGCTGCATGGCAAGGGTGTTCCAAACCACGGGGTCATTCCCAATGCAGGTCTTAAGAGAGTGCTGAAATATTAAGAGGTCATCCTTAGGTCTTGGTCTCTAGGAGGAAATTCAGGAATTTCCAACATATAGTCATCAATACACTATTCAAAACTCAAACCTTAACTCCATACTCCAATCAAGGTATCTGTCTGCTTGATGCAACTAGCAACTTCAAACAGGATTGTTAAATGGTTTTTCACAATTTTTATAATGAAGAACCACACGTGTTCAGAAAAGTATGTGCTGTCCTAAGCTCTGTTACATCACTCTAAATTATGTTGTCACCACAAGTATGCCTTTCACTGCAGACTAAATCACAGCTGTCATTTATCACTGTGTATCACCTGTCATGTGTCAAGAAATTCTACCCAAATCCTTGCATCTACTGAGGATCTTCCAGCTAGGTCCTTGCCCTATGCCTTTGATAGGCCTTCAGCTACTGTTCCAGTCACCTTGGAGGTGCTTAACTGTATTGATCTCCAGGACACCCACAAATGCCTTCTGAAGACATGAGGAAAAAGTTCTCTGCCAAAAGGGCTGTGGGGGTGTGGGACAGGCTGCCCAGGGAGCGGGGAGAGTCCCCACCCCTGGGTGTATTGACCAGATGGGAGATGAGGTGCTCAGGGAGATGGGTCAGGAGAGGACAGGGATGGTTGGACTCAATGACCTCAAAGGTCTTTTCCAACCTAGTGATTCTGTGAGTCTGTGAACACGTGTCCTCAGCGCTGTGCAAAGAGTAAGACAACCACCCCTGCTAAAGGCATGTACACACTAGGGCCATTCCCCACCACCACAGAAACCACCTCTTCTGGTTCAGAATCAGCACACAACTGCACTGTGAGTAATCCCTGCTACTCTGAGCAGTGCCTGAAGTCAAGCTTGTCCTTGTGCTTGTCCAAGCTTGTCCAAGTGCTTTTCCTGAGACAAGCAGGTGGTAAAGCCGGTGAAGCACAACTTCCCATCGACTGAAACCAGACCTGCAGCAAACCTCAGCAAGAACCAAAGCAAATCTCACCAATCCATCCTGTTGCTGCAACATCTTACAATTTTTGGGCCTCTACTTGTCCTAAAGGCTCCTGAAATGGCAGAAATAAAGTGCTAATTTACATAACAAGCACAACAGTCCGGAAGGAAAAGCAGCTTCTTTTAGGATGGGTCTCCCTTTGCCCACTAAGAGACCTGGACTGTTTGAGAGTGTCCCCTGGAAGGAATTCTACTTTGCAATGCAAGCTCCCAATGAAAAAGAAAACCCAACCCAAACCTACTGATCTTCTGAAGCTTCTCCTTCTATTCATCATGCTTGACGGACACCCTTACTTGTGCTAAGCTGTATTGCATTTAATCTTGAGAGGGTTGGGGACACGGGAGCACAAACTGAGATCACCTGGGTCTAAGTGAAGTATTTTACTTCAGCACTGTGTTTCACATAGTTGACAGAATAGTGTTCCACACAACTAACACATTAATTAAAACATTAAGTCTTTCACTTGTTACCTTACTTCTTAGAGCTACCGTGTGCCCCCGGATGAAGCGTACGCACATCAGTGCAAACCACCCCAATGATTAAGCTGCAAGAGAGGGAAACCAGGAACAAGAGAGGACTTTTTGTGTTGTTTGCTTCAAAACTTAAAGTTCCCCACAGCAAGAAAGTCCTTCAAAATGGAGATAATCTTGGAGCTCAGATTCTATATCTGGAGGTCAGCAAGTTGGCCACTGGCACAACCTTTTTCTCCTGAAAGTATGTAAAATACACCCTTTTCATCAGAGAAAAGAGACCTAAATAGTGGCAATTTTTAATTGCTTCTCAAAATATTTAGAAAATCAAAACAACAAAGCCTCAATCTCCACACAAATTTATCTCCTGAGTTTTCCTCCCAAGTAGGTACAGCATCACCTTACAGTTCTGCGGGGCTTTTCTCTTGGAAACGTTTGGGAAAGGCCCTTTCCATTACTTCAAAGATCAGAGGACTTCCACATTTATGCATCAGTTGTCTCTCTTTGCTGGAAGTCACTGACATGCACCAGAGGTTTTATGTGGCTCGTGAACCCTTGTGAACTCATGTTCTCAGGCTGGTGGACCCATCTCAGGTACATGCCATCTTCTAGGTTGGAGGTGACTGGACACTGTCCAGCCTAGTATGCAGCAAAACCAACACAATGTTGGGTGTCATCTCAACTTCAGCTCTTGACCTTTTTTCACAAGAGACTGAATGGCACATGACCAACTCAGATGGAAGTATCTTCTGTCTGAATGGATATGAACTTTACCTGAACATCAGAGCTGTCAAACTACAATACAGTGTAATTAATATTTATGGGCAAGTTAAAGAGGTACATCCTTCAATGGTCTCCAAGGGGAAAGTTCACTAATAAATTTTTGTTATTCTTGGTATCCTGCTTTCCCAGAAAAAATTCATTTTGGGACACAGCAATTCTTCAAATGGAGACCTCCACCATAATTCTTCAACACTCACTTCCTAGTCCCACTTGTACACAGGGAAGAGTTTTCTTTGATAAAATGCTATCATACCTTAAATTGACATGCCTTGCTTGCCATGTTTTGCATGAGTTAAACTGTGGTGCTCTTCTATTGCAAAACTCTTTCAAATCCATGCATTTTCCTCCAGAAAACTGCATGCTGTCTGCATATTACTTGGTTATTAATTGCAAAAAAAAGGGACAATTTAGTAAATAGAGACATGGAAACATCCATATTTTATGCAGTCAGATCATTCCCTGCTTAGAGAGGAAAAAAAGACCTGTGTACAGTCATAAACATTGTGCCTTTTCAATCTTTGAAAATCCAGCCTGTACAAAAGGAAATTAAAAAATCTGAGACACCATCAGTCCATGTAGAACAGGACTCACACAGACCTACCAGTGATGCAACTCCTTTTCAGAGTAGAAACCATGAATTGCTTCAGAATAAATCCAGAGACACATATATCCTCCCAGTTTTGTTTCTTCAACAGCTTTTTCAGTAGAAGGAACCATGTGGCAGGCCAGATACAGATGGGTCTTTAACATTTACCTGCCCTGATGAGCTGTGAACTCACACAGGCTCAGGATCATACAGACTGGTACAAAGTCATCACCAGCACTGGCCAGACCATGAACTGATTTTAAGCACATCTGTAACGTTATTCTGAACCAAGCACTACATGAATTTTGGAGTGTTCAAATTACCCAAACTGAACTAGAATCACAAAGCCCAGGAAATGTTTTGGATCCTTTTATTTTTTTCCTTTCTAAACTAACAGCAGAGCTCAATTCCAGTTCTACTTTTAAAAGCCAAGTTCACAAACCACAACTTCCCAAAGTTCAACCAAGTTTATCGTGGTTATGAAAGCTGAGATATTGTTTGAATATTTCATAGGCTATTACAGTTCTCCCCTACCGCTGGCCCTGCCTGTCCATTACTCATCTAAGTCCCCCACAGCCAAAAAAAGGCCTTTATTTTTCTGGAAGACAAGACAGCCAGTTCATGACTCTGGGGGGCAGTGCCACTCATGCAGACGCTAATGTCACTAATGTTGTTCCAAGCTCCCTGCCAGCCAGCTGCTTGCAACAGAGCAGTCAGCCTGACCTTTGGCCAGGAGGAGGAATGGCTCAATAGCATGAGAAGCTGCCTTATCTAATGGATTAAGTACAGGACCCAAGCCAAATGCCAGCCTTGACAAGGACTTGCTCTGTTGGCCTTAGCCAAGTCAGTTAACCTTTCTTGGTTTTCCATCTTTAAATGATAATTCCTCTTTAAGAGCGCTGCCGCCGCCACGTCGCAACGGACCGGTGTCGGGCCGGCCACTCACCGTCGCGCCGCGGTACCGTGGAAAACTCATTTCCACAGAATATTTACAGGGGAAAACATAAAAGTTAATAATCACAAGTCAGACTTTCAATGTATAGTTACTCAAAAAATCTATGGCTAAGAAAACATTATAATCCTGCCACTGCCACCCTAAAACTGGTACCAGCTTTAAAAACAAGTGGTTTTGCAGGACATGATGTTGGATCAACCTCCTGGTGATCTATATGACACCACCAGGTGAGGTTTTGATACCACCCACCTAGTAGATTTCTGTACTTCGTGACAATTTTTCCAGTGTATATTGAAATCTGGTTGCACTAATTGGCTGAGCAAATTACTTTTTGGAGCCATGTTTCGAAAGGGCCCCCTGAATTTATTCCACAGGTTTCCATACCTCTGTGAATTTGACGTTTGTGTACATCACTCTGACATTCCCCGGCATTTAAAGAACAATTTCGAGGACTATTTTTTGCACAAGTGGTATTAGGACGTTTTAGTGGAACAGATTTTAGAAAATCAATTTACATTCTGCACATTCAGTCATCTCGGTGTCTTCATTGTACTTTCAAGTACTTTAATCAAAATTTTTAACATTGAATTTTCTTGGAAGAGAGGCTGAATTCCAGACATAAAAACTGAAGAAAAAAAAAATAAATCTGCCTCATTTTTCTATGCTTAGTTTCCATTCTTTAGAGTAGGAGAAGCCTGAAAAGCTTTTGACTGTAAACCTAAATATCACCAAGCTCTTAAATAAAATCTGTCTGACATACCATGTTCTCAAATCACAGTACACACACAAAAAAAAAAAAAGAAAAAAAAAAGGCAGACAATTGATTAATAATGAGGTCAGAAATACAAATAAATTTACTTCTAATGAAGACTGGAGACACAGTAATCAAAGTGTTAAAAATTCATTTCATGCACATCTCATTTGCCTCTTAGCTGATATTTATCACATAATTCTGTGAGAAAGTAGAGGCCTAAGATGCTCCAGATAAATGTCTCAATTAATTGTACAGAGGTAGCCCTCTTTGAGCTGAACCAGAGCTGTGAGCTCTTTATTAAAAGCACTATTCTGTAGCCTGTAACCTTGTTCCTTGACTCCTCTCTAGTTTCCAATTTAAACAAGTCCCCATGCGGCCTGCTCTAANGGGGGGGCTGGAATTGAACACGTCTTAATTAAAGCCCAAAGACAGCAAAACAAACTGTTTTCCAGGCTGCCTGTCACATGGTGCTTAGATTTCTCTCAGCTAATGAATGTGAGTCACTATTATCCCTTAAAATAGCTGGACCTTCCCTGGAGTTGGCCGAGTCTGTGGCACATCTTTTCCCACCCTGATTCCTCCTCGTCATTAACACCACGGAAGTTTTTAATGTTATTTCGTGGTAGAAGGAAAAGGAGGAACTCATCTGCTCCAGAGGCCTGAGAAACCAGCAGCCCACCACCGTGGCCCACCTCCACCTAACGCCTTCCTGCACCGCTGGAAGGTCTCCTCACGCACAAGGAGGTCCCTGCAGCACACACGCTGCTGTGACAGGGCACCAAACCCTTGAGAGGGACCATCTGTCTTCCAGGGGATCCACGGGAGAGGAAAGAAGTGGGGAAGGGGGAAACATAGGTTTTTATGGCTGAGGATGTAGGGAGAGAATGGCCTTGCATTGAGGCCAAACACAAGGGAAGACTTAAATGGAACTTCCTCAGGAAGAGAAGAAAAAGTAACCACCACACTCAAAAAAAAGCCCCAAAAAAGGTATTTTCCAGGAAGGGATGTTTGCTAAGCCCACAATTTCCAATAGAACATGATTCTGCACTGGTTAAAACCTAAACTTGTGTTTTGACCATGGAAAGATGTTCTTTTTCTGTGGGAAACATCCTTGTACTCGTGGTCTTTCTCTCAGAGGCCCCAGTCTGGGAAGATGTCCTACTTTTCATCTCTCCCTAAAATCAAGGTGGGCTTCCAAGCACCAGTGGGGAATCTCTCATGCCCTCAGCCATCCTCCCATTCCCAGACTTCCTTGCAAAGGGGGTTGAGTGAGGAGAAGTCTCATTTTGTTCTTTTCCAGGGTATTTTTCAAAACTAGGGGTGCATCGAGCATCACCCCATCTTCAGACTGCTGGTGTCCACTTGCTCCCCTGCCCATAACTTCACCAAAGTTTCAGATCCTCATGGCCCTTTGTTCAGCACACCTATGTGGGGGGGTGGAGGGGAATTGAGTTATAAACCACCAGCCTCAATCTCTGCTTTAAAAAAAAAAATATCTGTACTAACCTCAACGATCTGAAGCGCATTGTCCAACACTGGGCTATTGAATCTGGAGAAAAAAACTGTCCCCCAATATCAATAGTTTATTAGGGGCTTAACTGAAGTGACCTACTGTAGCAGTATTCATCTGAACAAGGCCATGGGCTTTCTGTGGAGTGCAGAAGAATTGAGGGTTTCATTAAAAAGTAATTTGTGCTTTTTGCTCATTCATTCACCGGGAGTTTCAATTGCTCTTTATTCACACGAGTTACAATGCTGCTCAATGAATGTGTGGTAACAAAAGAAAAATTTCACATTTTGAAAGGGGGGAAAAGAAAAAAAAAATCCTTGCAACTGTAGTAAGATTGATGACTACTTAAAAGATTACAGAAATCTTTTTCCGTCCGTGCTTATGCTTAACGACGGAATATTAAGGATTTTTTTAAAATCCATTCAGCCCAAACTAATAAATTTTGATTTATTACTCCACATTAAAAGACTCCTGAAAGTGAAATGGGATATGTTCAGCAGGCAGGAAACAGGGGAAAACCACACAGGTACCATACAGGTGTTTCAGCTGCTTTTCAGGCACCGTGGAGGGCAAAAGATTAACTCTGAAAAAAAAACCCTATGCAGTAAGAAGAGCAAACTAGTCCTTTGCTCACACAAGCAGTCCTCAGTTGTGTAAGTTGCACCACTGATGACAGTGTTTTCCACGCTGATTAATAAGTTTTGCTAATTTGAGTACAGGCAGAGGGTCAAGTTTTAGACAATTTCTGCAAACATGATTTAAGGACAATCACCTAATAACCTCTCTGGTTTATTTCCTAATATTGCTATTCAAAGTTCAATTCAAAATGAAAGATATGTGTATATCTTTCTATTACTATAACCAGCTATAAATTACTACAGTAGTTCATAAACTACTCTTTGTCCTCTTTGTAAAACACCAGGTATTTCTGTCCCAAATGCACAGCAATGCCTGGGATGTACAACGACTTTACAAAAGGCATCTGTAAAAGCTTTTTCTTGCTCATGAGCCAACAGAGAGGAGCATGGGAAGGTAGTGAGCGTCCATCACCGCCTTCCTGACCATCCTTTGCTAAGTGCAGTGTCTGCAAATTTTTGGTAGCTCTGTACATCTTTAATTGAATCAAATGTATTTCCAAAAAAAAAAAAATTGTTCAACCAGCACAAATGACACGTTGATCTGGAAGAGTCGAAGACCGAACGAGGTCAGGGACTGAATTATCCCATTTGCCCCTGAATAACTTAATCTCTCTCTCTGTTCAGACCACATTGGATTATAAGGTCAAAGCAGAGTGAGGAATCTTTAGAAGCATTTCTCCAACCTCCCCGAATATAGAAGCTGTTATTTTGCGCGCCGCAAACTGGATGATCGGTTTCAGCAATAAAATATTTGCTCTGTTACCTCCTCTGAGGAAAAAAAAAAAATAAGTAATACTCTTACTCAAGCTAATTGACCAATCTATTAAAAAGTGAATATGTTGCTATATATCTACATCTGTTCCAGGAACAGAACATTTATGTCCAAATCACAGTTAATCCAGATGGTTTAGTATAGTTTCCTCTTTCTTTTTTCCCTCTTTCCCGAAGCAGAGGTGGCTGTTTTCTGACTCAGAAGCAGCACATTTTGCTCCATTCAGCTTGTGCAGCATGAAGGTGATTGTACTTACAGGAGATAACTTGGACATTTCTGGAGAAATATGGCCAGTGTGGCTGGAGTGTTTTATTTTGAAAAGCAAAAGGTTAAATTATCCACTCGATTTAGATTGTGCAAAATAGAAAATTAAAGAAAAACCAAAACAAAACAACCCAATAATCTGATTTTGTTTCTTAAACAGGTAAGCAGGAGTTACAGGAGACTGCACTTATTTGAAATGCCTTAAACCAGCAGCAGACTCACTAAATATCTGGCAGGTATCAAGCAGTTCTTTTGGCAACAGCTGCAAAGTGTATCTGAGTGTAGCTCCTTTCATTTGCCTCATCCTCTGGAACTTGGCTTTAATCTGGATAATTTTGTATATTTTGATCTACTCAAAAAACCAACTCTTTTCTACATATTTTTCCCAGAACCTCTGATGGAGAAAAATGTATATTTCACCCTTCTGAGAAATAACCTTTGCAGGGCTCTGCTCACAGGAGGATGTGCTGCCTTGCTGGCTAAAGTTGTGTCTGTGGATTTTTTTCCTCAGTGAGCAGAGGTGAGGCTGTGCAAACACACAATAATCTGTAGATAAACTTCTGTTTTAAACTTCCACACACACCCCCAACTTCTAAAAAGGCCCAGTCTTTGGTATTTATTGTAACAGAAGGTAAATGAGTGCTTGCCTGTGACATCAGCTGCCATCAATGCTTCTGCCCTGATGACCTTGACCTGAAGAAATCCCACATCCTTCATGTCACGGAATATCATCATTGGGCTCTAAAAAATAATAACAGGGAAATAATTCTGGATTGAGAAAAAAGACAAACCAACAGCAGCATTAACAGTCCCTTGTCCAGACACAGGTTGGTGAAATCCCAACGTGCTCATACTTTAAAATACTGATTTCTGAAGAATGGACAGTTGTCGTTCTTTCTGTCAGTATCATGCAACTTTAACTTACCAATGAGAAATTCAAAGGAAAATTTAGAGCAAAAATTATTAAAAATAACACTAATTCTACTGTTCATCCCCAGATACCACACAGACAATTGACTATAAAAAAATCTACATTATATTAATGGATTAATAAAATTAATACAAACAATAAAAGACTTCCCCACCCTGAATATGTTTGTGAGATCTGTGCTAACGTTTTCCCTCTGATGGCTCCAATAACGTTTTGAACAGTGACTTAGGGCCAATCTTATACATTATACACAAGCTCACATATAGCACACATGCATATAAAAGCCTGCACATGGCTTTGCAAACAGCAATCAAAAGAGGATTACAACTATAATAATAATCAAGTGTCAAAAAAAAAGATTTTTAAAATTAATTAAAAGATGGTTCTAATTCCATGGCAGAAAGCTCTTGCTATAAATCGTTCTTTTTTTAAACATAAATTTCTGTGGTACCCACACAAACTAAAAGGAGGATGAGAAAATTAAAGACCACAACACTTGTATTTATCCATCCAACATAATTTTAGACAGATGCTTGGAGAGTGTTTTCTGTTGCTGCTCTTTTTTGAAATAACTGAAATTCACAAACCAGGAGTAAAGTTCTCAAGCTCTAACTTTGAATCTAATTTAAAAGTTGCTGAATTTAAAAAGATAAAACATCGACAGCATCTGTGAATTCAGTCATTTAACACCAGACCTGGCATTACCATTCACTTTTTAGATAACCTAGGGAAGGAAATCTGAGAGAGGAGAATAAAATCAGATTGTCAAATCCATTTAAAATCATATGTGTGTGTGTGTGTATGTATATATATATATATATATAAACCAACCTAAAAATTAGGCCCTGTATGTGGAGGCCTAATTTTTAGGTTGTTTTTCAAGTCTTGTTTATAACTACTGCCACATGACTTTATTTGGAATTATCTTAAAATCTGGACTAACCCATTTAATGCCCGTGGCCTTTTCTAAAAATTTAAAGTAGTGCAGGTGAAACCTTTTCCACTGCTTGAGAAAATGTCCCAATTTCTAGAAAACACAAGTGTCAGGTAAAACACCGAGTCAACAGTAATTTATTTTGAAGGCAAAATCGACTGTTATGTAGAAAACAGAATAAATATCAGCCCTGCTCTGAAAACCACAGGTGAGTGAATTATTAAATGTCAGCTTGCAAAAACCACTGTATGTTTATGCACAGATCCCCTATCCATTAAAACCTCAGACATATACTATGCATCCCTGCCCTTTCATTAACAAGAGGATTCTAAGAGTTAAATCACACTCTGATATTAATTTCAGGAGCCCCAACTGACCACTCTCTGTCTCCAGTGAAGGTGTGACCTGGGTCACACCGAGTGTGACACCAGTTAGATGTGGTTCCCCACATGTGAAGCACGTAGGAACACGCACACGCTCGTCATCACGGGATAACGATTAATGAATTTTCATCATTTCTAATGTGCTAATCATCAGCAATTTGCCTTAAAAAATGCTGATGGTCAACTTTAATCACACTCAAGCCCCTGCTTATGTGCTTACAAGCTGAGGGAGGCAGAGATGCTGTCACGGATAGCACCGGGATAACGTTGGCACCATCCCTCATTTACTGCAACAACCATCAAGGTTTGGAAGCTCCTTATCAGGACTGGTGCCACAACAGAGGTAATCCCGCTCCAACACCGTGATGAAAGTGAAAGGGTTTACAAAAAAAAAAACCCATTTCCATTTTATCCAAGCCCTGGTTTACAGAAACATTTCCATTTTACCCAAGTTCCCCCACGACCGAAGCGAACACCAAGCTGCGGGGAGAAAACAAAGCAAAAAGCAAACACAGACCGAGCCGGGCGCTGCCCCCTCTCCTCCCCACAGTCCCCCTTCCTCCAAACTTCATCCCAGTGAGCTCCTTCTGCAGGGAGGCACTGGTGCTGCGACCTCTTTCAGCATCCTGAGAATAATAATTGTTTTTGAACTTTTCGTTCCGGCGAGGCAGCCGGCTGAGACTCCTCTGACGCACGCGGGGACGGCGGAAAACGTTCACAATGCCAGGGCAGAGGCTCTGGGAGAGGCAAATGGCTTTAACACGTTACTTTAAATACATAACTTTAAGCAATGATTTATCAGGTGATATTCTGTCTCCTTATTTGTGATTATTGTTGAGGGCCTCGAAACCCGCACGGTTTCCGAAGCCTGAAATTTCCATAGCAGAGGAATCTGTGATTTGCTGTGAATCTTTTCAGCCCTCAATAGATGGGAAAAGATTGAAATGCTCTGGAGATGAGTCCTCTTTATTTTTTTAATGAAAGGCTGTATAATATATTTTCTGTATGGCTGCAGCAGCTGTCAGGGAGAGCATCTCAGTTCAGCTCTATTATGGGAGAAGCAATACCCCATCCTATGGCATCGAGATACACTGAGGGGCCAGTACTGATTGACAGCTTGTCACCATGACGTCTTATTCCATCTCTGTTATGGAGAAAATTAATGTCACACCACCAGCCTTATGACTCGCTGTCATCTTAGAACCGCTCACCTTTTATCAATGCTCTAAATAACATTTCAAGCCCATCGTCTCACGGTGGACAATCTGGTCAAGGGACATTAAATCGGATGACTGTGAAATGTCATAATAAAAATGGAATGCTAACAACTTCTTCTCTAAACTAGCTCCTCTGGTTTTTAAACTGTGACAAGGGGGACCGTGGGTTCAGCACACCCGTTCTGAAAAGGTCATACAATCTCTCTTGGTCTGTACCCATTAACGCGCCCCCCTCCTCACCCCAAAAGGAATTAATCTTTTCAGACAATTGTGGTAAAATAATGGTTCAAACAGTAATGCCTGTTTAATTTGTAAGGCTCTGATGTTCAGCTACAAATGGTTAAATGACAGTAATAGAGTCATTTTCCAAGGCTATTTGATCTGATGGCAAGGTCAGCTCATTAACTGTTTGGGGTTGGTTTTTTTTTGGCTGAAAAAACGGTGCAAAATATGTTTCTTAAACAGAAGATGGATTTTTGTTTTTTAAATTATTTTCTTAAGAGGGTAAAAAATAAACCCCCAAATCCTGCCACTCGATGGGGAATGGTGCATTGTGTTAATTACATGCTCTTCCTTTGTATCAGTTCTGAAGTGGAGGTATGAACAGCACGGACAAATCAAACGCAGACAAAACAAACTACAGGAAATCTGCTCATCCTCATCACTTCTTCCTTCTGCTGCCCACCAGACATCTTAATAAAACCAGCAAAGTTGATCAAAAACACATATTGATGCTAAAATTAAACCACCTATGGAGAAATTCATGTCTCTGCAATATAAACACCTTCCAAAAATCCAAGTGTTGTCAAATGCATATGGCAATAAAAACATAATATAATAATGTAAATAAATAATAAATAAATAGTATACATATATCTGCACCCATGAATATGCAAGAAACAGGAATAAATAGATCAATCTTACACCACATAATTATGCTTTACACTGGGGACAAAGAAAAAAATAAAAACAGAATTTAGGAAAAGCGATTAATAACACGCAGTCATAACGTGTTTCTCTCCTGCTACTAAATTATCAAAACCATCAGTATCACTTGATACTGCTGTATCACCACACACAATAATCCACAGGAATGTGGTGTTGTTGCACTTGGTAGCAAGAAGCATGCCACCCCAACAATGCACCCATCACAAATTCGTTGTGTTTATAAAGATCTGCTCCAACAACCATAGGCTGCCTTGGCGGAGTCCAAAACGTGCAGCAACTCTCTTAATTGTAATTATTTTCCAAAGATGGTGCACAATACCTTAGCTCTCAGTTGGTTTAGGAGTATTATGTTTAGCCTCACTAAGTCACCTCTATTAAACTGTGTTTATGATAACACTATTGGTGTATGAGTTGTACAAGCATTAGCAGACAGCTGATTCAGGGGAGATAGCCAGAATAAATTTGCTGAAGCGCACATCCTGCTAATCTGTTTGAAGAATATTGTACAGCATTAGTACTAGCACTTCATGTTATCTGCACAGCCTGATAAGGTACATTTTTATTAAATTCAGTTATTGAAAGGATGTCAGTCATGGAATAGGAATATTTTAAAATCTAAAAAAAAAAAAAAAAATTAAGCGGCTCTTTGTTAGTCAGAGCTTGGTTTAATGGCTGAGTGTCTAGAGAAGCCTTTCTAAACACCTGGCAGCATTGTACAATAAAAGCTTTGTAATTTTAAGTGGAAATGGCTTTTTTTTTTTTTTTTTTCCTTCTTTCCCCGTGTGTAGTGAGACAGTTACTTTTAGGGATTTAGGTATTAGCAAATGCTGGAGTAAGAGCTCCCCTCTCTGTTGCTTTGACAAAACTACACAGATTCTGTGCAACGTGAGGATGCTGGGAAACGAAAATAATTCGCTGCAGAGTATTTTTTAATGTGAACTACTGTCCAAAATACTTTCTCTGATCACTCAAAATACTGGTCTAGCCTCCAACATGTGGACAAAAAGTGCAATTTCTTGCCCTTTGGTAGATGCTGAAAAAAAAACCCGACTGAAACCTACTGGTAGCTCAAAGTGTTTGGCACAAACACTCGCTAGAAGCTGTACCACTGCTGAGCAACCTCGTGTTTGTGTTTGGCAAAAAATCATCCACAGGGCACTAAAATCCACTTCTTTATGTCACATGAACATACCAAACAACTGCAGCACTGTGCAAAGGAGACCTTGCTCTGCAGAGGATTTGTAGCCTCCTTGAAAGTACCTGTCCCAGCCATGACCTTGTCAGCAACCAGTTCAGTCCTTGGCCGGGTATGAGAAGGATGTAAGGGATATATTTAGATCTCCCCCACTCTTGATGCTTAGCATTTACATACAGGCATGCTTTGCAAACAAAGGGCAAAAGAGAAGGTCTCCATACATATCTCTTTAGGATCTCCTCTCGCTCCTTTGGGTCCTCCAGGGAGTTGGCGGAGAGGTCCGAGATAGTGACTGCAGCTGAGGCTGTGAGAGTGACCAGCAGCACCAGGAATCCCTCTCCCTCCTCCAGCGGCATTTCCAGCTTGTGGGTTTGCTCTTTACTCAGGGTTGAGAGGTCAACCTGGCACCTAGAAACAAACACTTTCCATCAGCATGTGGTTTTCCTCACATCAAACAAGAGCACATCACCTCGAATGCAAAAAAAAAACCATCCCATCAGTAGAAATTCCTTCCTGGCTTTTGGAAGGATTTCTCTTCAGCTTCAACCCATGTTTCAGCCTTTTTTTTTAAGTTAAAACCAGTTACACATGGAACAATAAATATTAAACACACAAACAAGGTTAGCCAGTGTGCCTTACTCAAACACAGTCGAAGAGACTTAAAATTCCGTCTTCGGATGCAAACCGCACTTTGTAATTGCGCCTCTTGTACAAACACAAAACACAAGTTTTGATGTGAGGGTTTTTTGATTCCATCCAGCTAACAACAGTGAAAAACCCTGCCTTGAAAAAAAAAATAAATAAACAAACCACCAAAAATAAATAAATAAACCTGTGTGGACTTAATTGTGATGGAGTTAACAGGAAAACATGACTCGAGCACCACCCAAACGGCTCAGCTCTCCTGCAGTAAGCTGTGCGTGGCTCAGGGTCAAAGCTTCACGCAGGCATCCAGGATAAAACCTGATGCCACAACCCCCTATATAATAAGATGTCTCATGTTGTAATGAGCAGGGACTGCTTATAGCTGCGCAGAGTGGCTGAAGCCAATCCAGCCTGCTTGATCCCTTTCTGAACGACCCCGGCTGTACCGTACGCTGGGCTAATGAAGAACGGCTCCACGCGTGCCAGAAACAGCTCTGCAACGTCTCCCAGAATAAAGGGTAGAGCACGGGAGGAAAAGCACTATCCCTGCTAACAAAGAGACAGCCACGAGCTTTTAGTTAAAACAAGAACACCTCAGGGTTGGAGATTCGTCTGTGCTCTGCGCTGAAGTTTTAATATTTTAATTTGCACGAGTTTCAGCTTCTCTGCTTTGAGGCTGAGAGAAATCCAACGCCTGTGACAGGTGTAGGGCCAGCCTACACCTACACCAGGCAGGAATTTCTGTGAAAAACACACTCTTTGGAACACTTCTACTTACAGCACCCCCCTGTAACGTTTTCCCCATGCTATATTTTCCCCCAAAAAACCATATTGAAATGAAGGAAACGGGTATATTCTATACATCGTTAAGCCAGCAAATAGGCTAACAGCGGTTATTTAATGTGACAAGCACATGTTCTATATGCCACTGTCGCCAAACTAAATATCCAGCAAACTCTTTTCATAAAATGTCAATTGATTTTGAAGAGAAAGATAATGTGGTGACCGCAGGGCCAATAAACTGAGAAAAAAGGTGGCAGACATGAATAAATAGGCATTTAAGGATAGGAAATAGCCAATTATGAGAATAAATGTGGCCTCATAAAATGGGTGCTGTGCTATCACGGGAAGATTAGGGGGGCTTCAGGAAAATTTTCTTTTAATTTATTTTTTTTTTTTTAAACATTTAACGTCCGTTATGCGGCTGTCAAAACTAAACTACTGCGAAGCTCACGCCGTAACAAGGTTCAGTAATTTAACAATGAAAAATAATTTCTAACTGGCACAGCACTCTGAGCTTAATGTTTACCTTTTATTTTGAACTCTTTGGGTGATAAGGAGTGAGAAATGAAATTAACAATCAGGAAGAAAGACTAAAGGAGTTGCTTTCGGTGCAGGCTGATGGCCAATGCAAGTTTTGTACGTGTACGTAGGTTGTTAATTTTGTTATTTAGCCTGCAGTGAGGAGTAAAAATCCCACCTTAAGATAACAAATATTGCAATCAAGCATTCAAGGATGGAGTAGATTAAGATGACCCTGGTGTTAAGTATTCTTTGACAGCTTATTTTAAAGTGGATACCCCTCAAAAATAACGTTTCTGCAACAATACTGCAACTTTAACCAATGATCACTCAAAGAACAGGCCTAATCTTGGTCAGTAAAAGAACCTGAATGTCATTAAGATGCCAGTAATGCAGAAATGTATCAAAAACAGGCATCAAAAGCTACCCCTGCTGGAACACAAACCTTCTCCATGCAATCACTTGTAGTGTACATCACCCTACAAGCACCGACGTTCTCTGGCTCCTGAAGTGACAGCACTTTGGCAGGGTCAGTAGTCTGTGCTGTATTTTATGTGGTCTGAGAAAAGCAACTGACAATTCAGCTCCCTACAGCCCAGACTATTCCTGACCACACATCTAGAACAGGTTACCTGAATAATTTGTCTCTATTTGCTCAGTAGATGTCCACCAAGAGCCTCTCAACAGCTTGTTACTTCCTCAAGTCACACAAATGGTAGGCAGTGATCTGGAAGCTCATCCCAGGGAAAGCCTTAACCATTTTACAGGGAAACCATTCCCTGAAGTACCCACAGACACACAGGAACACTTGTGTGTTCCACAAATAACCTTTGTGGAACACACAAGCTGTTCCACGAGGGTTATTCCACGAAGGGGTGTCATGGCCATGCCTTATGGAAATACATGTTGAGAGCATCTTCCTGTGCACGGGGTGGTGAACACACACCTCTCCTTCTGCTCCAGGTCCTGGTCTCTGGCCTCACAGGAGATGCAGCTCAAGGGTGTCTGACTTGAAGGTGCCAAGGCTTGAGCAGCATTCGGCACGAGGTGGGTGCACCAGTGGCACACGCCCCTGTGGCACCTTCCAGTTTACACACACTATGACAACAGTCACCTTTTTTTTTTGTTTTGTTTTGTTTTTTTCCATTACTAGTCGAGTTTTTAATGAAAAAAACAATCAACTTTGTGTGCTCTCACAGCAAATTTTCTGTCAGAAAAAAAACCCCAAATATTTTTCACGAGATGTGCTTTGCCCTCACCAGACCTTGGCACGGCACCGTAACAGGGAAGCAGCCTGGATGTGGCAAAGCATCTCCCAAGCACTAACCCTATCCTAGAATAACCTTTGTAGACACCACCAGGACACCCATGAAACTCCTTTTAGGGCTGTATTTTCTCACAAGCACTGAAGTTAACAAAATACTTCTGAAGGTAAATAGCTTTGGAAAGTTCAAGCTGACAATGGCCCTTTACATTTTACTGGGAGCATATACAAGTATTCCAACCTTTAAAGCTTTAGCAACGCTGACTTTTACATCAGTTAAGATGTTCTCTTAAAAGACATTTGTCACCTACAACTGTTTCCATGGAGAACAAAGATGCTTTGAGGATGAAGGTGAACTTGAATGTTACCAGGAAAGTGGTGCAGAATGAGCATTGTGGTGGTAGAAATTTTAACTTGCATTCCTAAATTGAGGACCTGGAAAAATCACAGCCACTTTGAGAAGACTGTGAGTTGCTTGTGACTGGTGGCTGTCACATTGAAGCAGGAGATCATAGTAATTTTACACAATTCTGTTTCTTATGGAATTGCTATTTACATGCTGCTGCTGGGAAAAAAAAATAAAGAAAAAAAAAAGAGTTTTCCACCTGTGAAGGGGTCAGCCTGAGGAATTACAGCAAAAAAGAGCCTTTAACCCCAGAGAGAGGTTTTCAGGCATGACTATAAATCACATGTCAGGGAATTTAGCTCCTAGGGCAGCCTGTGCATTTTGCATCACTCTGGTGCTCGCGGTCCCTTCGGCGCCCGCCTGCGCCACCGTCCGAAGCAGCGCGCAGGGTCCCCAGAGCCACCCCTGGCCCCGTGGGAGAGGGCACGGAAGCTCGTCCCTCCAGATCAGCTCTGCACCAGAACATCATCAGGCAGTGGGTGTATCTGGCTGTTCAGCCCTTGGGAGATCAGAAGGGAGAAAAACCAGGCAAGTGCCTGAAGCTCATGTGCCAAAGTATCACAGATGAGTCGCCGCCGAAACAGGGTACGGCTCCCGTGGAGGAAGATTTGAAGATTCAAGGGGAATCCACCACTTCTCTGAAACTGTGTTCAGTGTGCTAATCGCCCGAGCTGTTAGAAATACATCTCTGATTTATTTTTAATTTGAATATATCTGGCCTTTGGTTCTTTTTATGCCTTTCTTTACTCAGTTGAAAAAGCCTTTAGTGCCCTGTATTTTCTTCTAGTGGAGGTACTGATATACCATAATCATATCTCTTCTTGATCTTCCTTTTGATATGCTAAACGCCTCCAGCTCCCTATACATTTCCTTGGAACACATCTCCTACAGCCCTCAAATGACTTTTTGTAACTTTTCTGATGCACTGAAATTCTCCTGCATCCTTTTTAAAGTGCGGAAGGCAGAACTATATGTAGTATTTTATTATCAGCATGTCTGAGAGGTAAAAATCACCTCCCCTCTCTAGTTCTGACAGAACCCAGAATGTAAGACCACGTTGGCACCCTGGTGAAATATCCTTGCTAATGAATGAATTACAAAGGTAGCGACATGACACAGAGGGTCTCTTAAAAGCCAGGTGGCCAGGCAAGGGAGAGACGGCAGATAGCGAGATCATTTTCTCACATGACAAAATAAAGCATAAAAGAGGAATTGGCACAATCCTAAGTGATAGGGACAGAAAAGCACCACTTGGCTACAACCCAGGCAACTTAATTATCATCATGACTTGTTCGGGAAGACAGCCTTTTAACTCCGCTGTGATCCGGGTCTATGCTGCTCCAAAGGATGCCAAGGAGAGGAAACTGTGAGATTCTGCAATTAGAACTGAGCTGGACACACATCAGAAGCAGCGAGGCATGAACTGCTACAATTTGTGAGACTCCATGTCCTTTATCAGCAGAGTACAATGTTCCAGCAAAACCAAGAAACAAACGGAAAAGGGAAAATTCTGCGAGGCGCCGGCAGAAAGCGACGCGCCTCAGGAAGGCAGGGGCTGCAGTAGCATGAAGTTCTTGGGGGAACCTTGGAGTGGCATTTTGAGGTGTAATAATGAGGAAGAAATGAAAATATGGACCCCACATGATGCTCGGGGTGGGTGGTGGGTAGAGGTGATGTGCTGTAAAGAAGGAAAGCTCCTGGAGGAGGTGGAAACCGTAACTGGGCTAAGGGCACTGACCCGGGGGTGTGCGGTGGTGAGCCCGGGGTTGTGGGAGGATCCCACTGCTGCCTGGCAGCAGAGCCCATCAGGACCTGGGGAATGGAAAGCAGAGAGAGGACAGCAGTTTGGGGTAAGTCCAGGTTGGTAACAGAAACATGAAATATAAGAAAATATAAGTGAAATATAAGACAACTTGCCCGGTCGCAGAGCAATACCTGAACAGGGACAAGGGTCTGCTGCTTGCTGGAAGGAGTATGGGCCACACCACAAGGTCCTGATGGATTCTGAAAGATTAACATCTTCCTAAGGGCAGCTCTTCACAACAAAACCACAGATGCACTTTGGAAACTGCCCAGACTATTGATCCTTCTAACTTTGTATCGCTCTTATCTGTCTGTCTCCTACACTGTCCCCATGGCACAATCACTGCTAGTGCTGGCACCGCTGCCATCTCTCTGCAGCAAAGGGAACACTCTCCTCAGCTAAACCAGTCCAATGCTTTCATGAACATGATGCCTTCCCACCTGGTTGATCCAAACAGCTCCACAAGAGCTGTGCCTCCCAGAAAAGCCAGAAACCCCACCAGAAACCCCTACCTACGCCCCTCATCATTCTGCTCCTCATATCTTAGCAGCTGCTCCGCTCTTCCTTCTCCATTCCTCTCATCTTGCTTCACATTGTGGAGGACAATTCCACGTGCAGGAGACAGAGGGTCAGAAGAAAGATCCACCAACACCATCCAGCCTGTGTGCAGCACTCTGCTTCAGAATACAGTGAGGAATAGCTACAGATTCACACCAGTACATGACAGTAACAACTGGCAGTAAGGGTTGTAAATAATAAAATATCTGCTTGGATAAAATTACTGGAGATCTGTGAGCCAAAACTGAACCCTTTTTTTTTTGTCTCTCTATCAGAACATCAGTGCCTCTGCATTAATTCATAGAAGAAGCTGAAAAGTGCAGAGATAGTCATAAATAAGCTGTGGAATACCTGACGGCCACATTTTGAGATTCAGTGTTTACACCTAAACCCCCTCCGCCAACCTTCGGAAACGGAGACGGCTCAGCACATCTCAGGATCTGCCATGGGCAGGCTTGCCAGCAGCATCTTCAGATTTCAGTGCTTTGGGCAAAACCTTCCTTTTACACAGAGGAATGCATCTGCAGTGATTTAACTTCATTCATCAGCATAATCAATGGTTGTGCACAGGGGCTGTTGGTTGTGTCGGTGTTTGCTCAGAATTCCTGTGTAACGTGAGCACAAACTCCAGTCACTGCTACATACTGGCTGTTAGGTTTAATCTCTGAAAATAACACATCCTTCCAAAGGCACTTCATGCCATGGTGTGGAAAAAAAAAAAAAAAGACCAGAATCATTAAAAACTATTCACAATTCCAGAGGAACCCATTTAGTCTCCACAGAGCTTTGCAAAATTGAGGAAACTTCAAGATTCATCAATTTCAACATTAAGATCCACTCTCCAGAACCTCTTTCTTGGGCAGCAATATTTGAAAGGGAGAACTGCCAGTATTTTAATATAAATTACAGTCTCCACAGCATCTCTAAAAAAAAACATTATCAGTAGCATATTTAGGTCCTTCATTCAGCTTTATATGCACATTGGAGAGCCCATATACCTCTTAACAGCACCACTCCCTTCTTTTTGATAACCTTCAGTCTCCCATAGTGAAATTACATAAATTTCCTTGGAAAAAAAAACCCAAAACTGAAAGAGATAT
>VXBZ01003230.1:9455-32549 GCA_013399135.1 Heliornis fulica
GTGATTAGCAGGAGAGCCGGTGTTATCTAACCAGGGCTGAGCTGGCCGCCTTTAAACTCGGGAGTGCCCGGAGTGTCGCCCTATCTCAAGGGCTGGCAGCCTGGCAGGGCCGGGGGCTGCACCCATGGAGGGCTGGCCCTGGCCCCACAGCCTGCGTGCCCACCCGGTCGTAGCCTTCCCCAGGGCTCTGTGCCCCCTCCCCACCCACACCCCGCCCCACGGGGCTCCAGTGGAGGTGCTGCCTCGGCGATGTTGGGGGGCCCAGCAGCACCCTGTGCTGTTTGTGGCAGTGAGTGACATCTTCTCCGGCGAGGGGAGACAGCCGAGCCCCCGCTCGGGGGCCCTGGGTCAGCGCAGCACCCCCCACTGAGCATCTGGCTGCAGCCCCCGGTCTGACACCTGCTGCTGCCTGGCAGAACTGCTCATCCCCCCGGCCCAGGGGAGGAGAGGGGCTTGGTGGTGGGATGTGGCTGTTTGTCCTGCCGTGCTTTCAGCCTTCTGTGGAGGCTGCTCCAAGCTCCTCCTCCTCCTCCTCTTCTTGCATCGAGCTCCGTGACCAGCACACCCGTGTCTGCTGATGGGGAAACTGAGGCACGGAGCAGGGATGTGGTTTGCTCTCATAACAAGCAGATCCAGGCACTCAAGCCCTGAAGTTTGGCTGTGCCACCCACCCGTGCGGGGCTGGGGCCGATGCCCACGGTGCGTGCCCAGCCCCGTGCCCCCCTGCCAGCTCCATGCTTGCAGCCAGGCAGCTCTGCTGCCCTCGCAGGCAGCGGTGCTGCCCTGTGCTGCCAGGCAGCTGTCACTCCCGGTGATGGATGGCTGCAGAGCACTTTTCTGTAGTATAAATAATGTGGCTGGAAAACTCAAAAGCATCTGAGCCTTGAACTTTAATCTGATCCCGAGCAGGGGGCTCGCAGCCACCCCGGGCTCCCTCCTGCATGTGGGTAATGGAGTTTGCTGTCACCCCTCTGTGCCCTCGCAGGTGCCAGCTCTGTCCATCCTCTCAGCTGGACACCTGTGGGCACCGGTGTGGGCGCCGGCGCGAGCCGGGGGCTGCCCCGACCGGGCAATGGGCTGTAGGATGGCAGGAGGTGGTGTGATTTTTGGGGGGCATAATTGGAGACCCCCCCTTCCTGGCTGAGGAATGGGTTAAACAGGGTGTTTAACCCATGGGGCTCCCCGCTTTGCCGGGGTCTCGGCCCTTCCCACGCCCCAGCTCCCACGCCTGCCAGCTGGGGAGGTCAGCGAGGAGGCTCGTCACTCCTCAGCAATGTGGAAAATGTCCCCCAGCCTCTCCAGTGACAGGGAGGGGAGCTTGGGTTGGTGGGAGCTGGTCTTGTGCTAGCTCCACTTCTTTGGGCACCCTCTGGGTCCGTGGCACCCATGGGGACCCACCCAGCTCCCCGGGGTGCCATGTTTTTGGGATGCCTTAGCTGGGCTGGGGACAGTGCTTGACCCTGGAGCTCTCCCCTTTCTGCGCCCGAAACTTATTTCTAAATTCCCCTCCAAATTCTGAATTCAGCCACACAATTTGGTCTTTGGCAGCATCCAGGGAGGTGCCCAGAGTTCTTCCCGGTGTTTTGGATCAAGGTGTGTCCAGCAAATTCAGCCTCAGGCAATGCAAAAGGATCTTCTGCGTCAGGGGATGCAGAATGGGGTCCCCGCTGCGGTTCATGCCTCGGAGCCAGCCCATGATTGCTTCCACGGTGGCAATGGAGCCACCAGCGTTGGGTGCTGCTGTGGGCACCTGTGGCTGTTGAGGGTGGGAGGACATGGCCCTGCTGCTGTCCTGGAGCATGTGGGAATTCCAAATGTCACCTCTAATCCTTGGGGGGCTGTTTAGGATATACATCCAATTGGGGAGCAGCGTGAAGGTCTGCCAGCTGTCGGGTCTGCAGAGGAAAATGTGTAGTTTCCAGTCACTTCAGGAGTCTCCCAGTCCCCCAGAACTGGGGTGTTTGGGTCTGGGATGGGTTCTGTGCTTTATGGAGCCTGCTGGAAAGGTCACGTCTGCTTCTGGGATGGGGCTTGGACCTCCTGGACCCTCTGGGGCTGTGTAAGGCTGATGTTTCTCTTCAAAGGGCTGGGCTGGCAGGATGTGTCCCTGGTCATCTCTCCTGTGTGTGGGAGCCCAGGGAAGGGCTGGGGGTTGGGGTGAGCCCTTCCCTCACGCTGCCCTGCTCCCAGCTCTGTTAAACCCATCACTCGCCTCTCACTTGATGCTCAGGATGGGGCTGGATCTGACCTTCCCGTGGGAAGGGAGGAAGGGAGAGGAGCTCACCATGAACCCCCAGGCAGCAATTTCAGATGGATTCAGCTGAGCAGAGCCCCACAGCCGCTTCCTGGGACTGTGCTGGATGAGGGGCACTCATTGACCTTGGCTGACCTTGGATGCTGCTCTGAGGGCAAAACAGGGTCTGTCTCAGAGTGCCCAAGCCTGCCGGAGCAGGAGGGGAGCTGGGATGGGGTGCTGGGATGGGGTGCTGGGATGGGGTGTTCCAGGCACCCTGGAAGCAATGCATCCTGCCAAGGACTGCGAGTGGGACCCCTCCTGTGCAAGCTCTTCCTATAAAACCCCCATTTTCCCTCCCAAATGTCGATGTTTCAGGGCACAGTGGTGTTTGTTGAGGGTTTGAGGTGCTGCGGTTCCTGCAGTGCGGTGACTTTTTAAAGCCCAGTTGTTAATTGTGGTAACGATCATCGGCAGTGCCAGTGGGGATGGAGACACATCCTCCTCCCATCCCTGAGTAGGGAACACTTCCAAACGAAAGCTCCACTTCCAAGAATATGCCAAAACCACGGCTCCTTCCCTCCTGGCAGAGCAGACCTGCCTCACTTATATAAATGTCAGCATTTCCAAGAGAACAGCAGGGCTGTCCCAGCCCAGCCGGAGCTGGGACCTGTGTCAGCACCCGGCTGAGACTTCCCTGCAGGGAAAGTGCTCCCAAGGTGCAAATGTTCCTCCGCAGGAGCAAACAGGATCCGGCAGGTCCCATTCCCGGAGGCTGGGCTTCCCGCCCGCGGGCGGCTGGGGCTCCAGCAGCCCACGCTGGGGCAGAGCTAGGGCCCCAAGCTTACAGTTATTTTTATTGCTGTGTTTATTGCCTCTTAAATTAACCTACCGGAGGCTGGTGCCTTTAAATGGCAGGGAAGGGGCCATAAGCAGCCTGTTGCTGTGGCACGAAGTGCCTGTGCTCTTGGCATCTGGTGTGCAAGGTGTGTGCGTTGTCCCGGGGAGATAGAGATGGAAATTCAGGCTGAGCACCCGGCTGGGCTCGGCGTACAGCCCCACACATCTGACCCCCTCCAACACGCCTCTGGGCCCTGTGTGCTGCTGACCTACTTTCTGTGCTGGGATCCCCTGGCATGGCCAGCTGTGGAGGATGCTCTGTGGTCTGGCGGGGTCCAGGATCCGGGAAAAAACACCTGGCAGCTCTCCCACAGACCCGGATAAATAAACCAGGGCTGGAGGGACTCTGGAGCAGCAGGACTCCTTGCTGAAGGCTAATGGCTGGTTGGCCTAAGACCTTTAATAGTTATTAATATTTTCAGCTAATAAATGGCCCATGGCACCAGAGTTATTAATTAATGAGTTGGAGTGCCAAGACGTGGCCTATGACGAGTTAATAGCTAATGCCCTGCCAGGCATCTAAATGCAAGATGGGGACCTGGTTGTGGATCTCTGGGAGGGGTGTTGGTGTTGCAGATCAGCTTCTGCAGGGACCAGGGACATAGAACCATACAATCCCTCGGGTTGGGAGAGACCTTTGAGCTCATGGAGTCCAAGCCCAGCCTGACCCTGCCCAGGCCACCTCTAGGCCATGTCCTTCAGCACCTCATCTCTTGGCCTTTCCAATCCCTCCAGGGATGGGGACTCCACCACTGCCCTGGGCAGCCTGTCCCAACGCCTGACAGCCCTTTCAGGACAGAAACTCTCGTTGTGTCTAACATCCTGCGTGTCCTGGGCGTTGCTCGCCTGCTTCCACATGGGACGTGATTTCCCTGCAAACGCCATGAGAAGGGAACTGGGACATGCTCAGCCTGAGCTAATCTGTGTCTGGTCCTAATCTCCCACTGCTTCATCTGCTTCATCTGCTTGCTGGGGATTTTGGGTGCTGCTGTGGCCTTGAAGAGGTGTCTGTGACTGGCCTCGGGCACCTCTCACGGGGTGTGGGGTGCTGGGAATGGCACAGGGCTACCGCTGACTCATCCCTGGGCACGTATCCGTGCTGGGCAGGATGAGCAGGGCCAGGATGCTGAGCCATCCCTGTGGCAAGTGAAGATCCCCTGGGCACATGGGCACCTTGTCCCTGCCCTGTCCCTGTCAAGCTCAGCCCTAGGCAGGGTGGGGGCTTGAACTTTGGAGCAGCTGGGTGTGCACCTTCCAGCCCCGGGACACACGGTGTTGCCAGAGGATTACTCACAGGACAAGGTGCTACAGAGGATCCTGGAAGCAGCAGAGGGGCTGGGGGAGAGGTGTTCCTG
This sequence comes from Heliornis fulica, assembly GCA_013399135.1. Taxonomy (NCBI): domain Eukaryota; kingdom Metazoa; phylum Chordata; class Aves; order Gruiformes; family Heliornithidae; genus Heliornis; species Heliornis fulica. The sequence continues at coordinate 13,944 of VXBZ01003230.1, forward strand.
GAGCACCATGGCCTGGATCTCACAGGCTCCCTGTGGAGATGCGTCCCTGCGCACAGGGGGCTGGGGCCACTCCCAGGGCACATCCCCCAGCCCTGTCCTGCTCCCAGGGCTCGCTGTGGGCAGTCTGCTGGGACAGGGCAGCCTGTGCTGCTGCCCCTTCTCGGGCCGTGCTGTTCTGGGGGTGAGGATTGCTTGTTGGCCACCAGCATTCGCTTCCATGCTTGCAAGTGAGTGATGGGGATCAGCATCCAAGGGGAGAGGGAGGGTGGGTGGGTGTCATGAGTAGATTGACTTTCCTGTTGCTACCCCGTGGCCGCCGAGCCCCGCTGGAGGCCTCTTGTTGCCTTCGGTGGGTTTTGGATCAAGCCCTCGAACGTTGATAATAACGACTCATAAATCACGGCTTGCACCACCTGTTTATCGTGTTTCCGCCCACAATCAGTGTATCAAGTGATTTTTCTAGGCTGAGCTGGCACGGGTTGTTTGTCACATCTGGACGGCACCGTGGGAGCGCGGAGCTGGCCGAGCCGCAGCCTGTGGTTTACCCTGGCTGCGAGGGGAAAGCCCCACCGGTTCCTTCTGCACGGGGTCCAGCGGCTCCCCCGGGGTAGAGTGTGGGGTCTGGGTGGGTCTGGTTTGTAGAGGGAGGGCTTGGGAATGGTGTTATCCACTGTGTGAGGGGATGGTGCATCAAGGATTCATGTCTTGGACATGGGGAGATCGGGGGTGCAGCTGCTCCCTTTATCCTCCAAACCACTGTGGGGATGTCACCCACTGTCACGGTCCGCTTCAGGTGGACGCGTGATGGCTCGTTTTGCTGGGATCTCGAGGTGTGACTCTTACACCCACCCCACAGCCTTTCATGTTGAAAGTTGACCCATGTTGTCGTGGGTTGGGGTTGGGGGCTGGCTCCCCATGTTCTGCCTTTCCCCGCAGCCAAAGCCCGAGAACGCCATCACCATCGCGGTGTCATCGCGAGCGCTTTTCCGTATGGAGGAGGAGCAGAAGATTTACAACGAGCAAGGGGTGGAGGCCTACGTGAAATATCAGCTGGACCATGAGAACGAACCCTTCCTCCCCGGGGCAGCTTTCCCCTTCGTCAAGGTGAGCATCCACCCGCCAAGGTCCTGACCCGGCGGTTCTGACCCGGCAGCCCCGACCCGGCAGCCCTGGGGAGGGGGGTGCTGGAGGGGCTGCAGCCACGGAGCAACTGGAGATCAATAAACCTCTCAGCAAGTGATGTGCTTCTTCCAGCACTGAGTTTTCCAAATTGGCAACTGAGGCCAGGAATCGAAGAAATCATCTCACTGACTCATATTGAAAGTTTCCCTTTAGGGAATTTTCATCTCTAATTTTTTGTTTTAATTTATTTATTCTTTTAAATTGACTGAATTTAGCCTTGCAACAGAGCTGGCCAATTTCTAATTTTGACATGTTGAAACGAGGCCCTTCAAATTTTAAGAATACTTTCCAATTCCTGCCTCAGTTCCACTGGGTTTAGCACAGTTTGGTCCACTGGCTCTCGCTGAAGCAATCTCTTGCCTGTTTCCAATGAATAAACTAATCCTCTTGGAGGGGAGAGACTTGTTCCACTCCTGATTGCTTGAAAAACACTTATCTCTAACTTCAAGCTAATTTATTCTCCTCTCCTAAGGAAAATTTGAAACCTTTTGTGTTTGAAAATAGAAGAGCATCTCTGTGTGTTTTCCCTGCACAGCAGTTTCTCTTCCAGCTGAAGCTGCTGCTGCTGTTCAGCTTGGCTCAGGGTGCGGGGGGGTCAGGCCAGATCCCTGGGTTTGGAGAGCAGAAGTGTTTTCTCGGTGAGAAGGGGGTGAGGGCCATGCCTGGGGCTCACTGACACCCCCACCTTGGGCGCTGCAGGCGCTGGAAGCGGTGAACGCGCAGCTGCGGGAGCTGTACCCCGAGAGCGAGGAGCTCTTCGACATCGTCCTCATGACCAACAACCATGCCCAGGTTGGGGTTCGCTTGATCAACAGCATCAACCACTATGGTAAGCTCAGAGCGAAGCTGTCCTTCATGGGGGTGCTGCAGGTCTTGGGCAGCAGGATGAGGAGACACCTTCTCCTTCCTCTTCCACCAAACCTCGAGCTGAGCCCCCTTCTCCCAGCTGAGTGGCAGTGGGGATGCTCCGGCTGTGGGCGATGCTGGCTAACAGCGGTACCAAAGCCAGCTCCCATCCTGCCAACTTCAAGGACACGGGGGAGCAGCTTCAAGGCTTGTTTGGGGGTGACTGAGCTCACCCTGGTGTCCATCTGCCCTCAGGTCTGTTCATCGAGAGGTTCTGCATGACAGGAGGGAACAGCCCCATCTGTTACCTCAAGGCCTATCACACCAACCTCTACCTCTCCTCCGATGCTGAGAAAGTGAGTGGGGCCATTGAAGAGGGTGAGTCTGGGGTCCAGTTTGGTGAGGGGCAGCAGGGTGGTGGTGGGAGGAGCCCACAGGGGTGATGCCAGGACTCCAATGTCCCTGTGGTGATGTGCAGCTAATGTCTGCCTTATCCCGCATCCTATCCTTCAGCATCCCAAGAGTCTCTGGTTTCCATGAAGAAGGCTTTCCTTGAGCTCCACACCTCTTCTGAGGCAAAGACACTGGTTTTCCCTGTTAATTCTTGTATGCAAAGGGAGGTCTTTCCTCAGGGAATTTGGTTTTGCTGTAGAAGGACTCGGGGCTAAGCCACAGGCGCTGTTGGGTGCGAGCATTTCCTTGCAGCGCTTCCAGCCCCTTGTGTTTTGCTCTGCTCCTCAACAGAAGAGCCATCAGACTGGGTCCTTGGGCAAAGGTCACCTCTTGCCTTGTGCTTTACCTCCACAGGGATCGCTGCAGCCACCATCTTCAGCCCCAGCAAAGATCTGGAGGTGTCGGAGAACCAGCTGCGGGTGGCATTTGACGGTGACGCCGTGCTCTTCTCTGATGAGTCAGAGCAGATCGTGAAGGCTCACGGCTTGGACATGTTCTTTGAGCATGAAAAGGCTCACGAGAACAAGCCTCTGGCACAGGTAGTGCTGGGGTGCAGCCAGGAAAAGCCTCTGGGAGAGAGACAGATGCTCTCCCCTCTGGGAACACACCGGGGATCAGCATACGGAGCGTGAAGTGGGGCGGGTCAGCAGCCTGGTCTGCTGGATTTGGTCCATGGGATGGCTGTGGCTGGTCCCTCGCTGTCATTGCTGGGAAGAGGGGATGAGCCAGCACATCCGGCTCTGCTGGCACAGGGTGCCTGGAGGAGGGGATGGCATGGAGTGATGGTTCCTTCTTACTTTGGCAGGGACCCTTGAAGGGCTTCCTGGAGGCTCTGGGGAAGCTGCAGAAGAAGTTCTACTCCAAGGGGCTGAGGATGGAGTGTCCCATCCGCACCTACCTGGTCACTGCCAGGAGCGCGGCCAGCTCGGGAGCCCGGGCCCTAAAGACTCTGCGCAGTTGGGGCCTGGAGACGGATGAAGCTTTGTTCCTGGCCGGGGCTCCCAAGGGACCTCTGCTGAAGAAGATCCGTCCTCACATCTTCTTCGATGACCAGATGTTCCACGTGGAGGGAGCCAAGGAGATGGGCACGGTCGCTGCCCACGTCCCCTATGGCATCGCCCAGAAACACAAACGTCAGGCGCAGGAGAAGCCAACCCCAAACAGCAAGTAGCTGAGCCGGCTGGTGCCACAGCCCCTGGCGTGTTGCACAGGCTTCACCCCGTGGTTGACCTGGGTGGGTGGTGGCCTACAAGGCAGAGAGTGTCTGCCCTGGCCAGTGCCAGGTTATCACCCATCAGGAGCCTTGTCAGGGACACGGGTGGAGGAGGGGGTGACAAAAGCCTTCCCTTCGCCTCTGTATTCGTTGCCATGTTGTGGTTCTGTCCCCGCGGTGCCGGAGGGCTCCCCGCACCGGGCAGCCCCATGAGCCATATCCCAGTTGTGTGCTCCACGTTGCTCCAGGAGAAACCCTGGTCAGATGGATCTCACCTTTTGTGGACTGTTTGTGCCAGGCAGGTTTAACCCATTGGCATTTCTTTAAAACCCCAGGAGATTTCTGGGGTTTTGATTTCCAAAGCAACTGTGCAGGCTGAACTGTTGAACTGGAAAGTTGGGAGCACACAAAACCCCTTCTTGCAGCTTTGAAACAAAATCTTGTCCCTTTTAACTAAAATGACACCATAATATCACTCCTTAACAGACCCAAGCCTGCTCCCCAACCAGCAAATCCTTCGTGTCTCTGTCCTGTCAACAAAGCTTTGTCAGCTGAACAGCTTCATTTTCAAAATTTGGAAAGATAGAAACCAACATTTATTCATTTAAAATAAAAGAAGTCCTGGCCCAGGATGTTAACTTTTGGGTTTGCAGTGGCATGAGTTGGCACTTAAAATTAATAATCTCAGTGAGGAATCCAAAGTCCAGCTCTTGTGTCAGATGCCCAGAGTCTGCAGACACCTGCCTAGGGCTGGGATTAAGTTAAAATCAGGCCTTAATATATTAGGGACATCATTTGAAGTCCATTTAGCTAAATCTGCAGAGAATTTCAGCTTAGGGGCTTTAAAGAAGGGATTTTTTTTCCCCCTTTCTAGGCTGAGCCCATATGAATTGATAATATTTTTCTCCTCAGCTTGTTAAAACCTCTGGTGTTTCCTAAAATAGACAGCTCTGCTCGTGACACTGTGAGAGAGAACCCAATCTCCCAGTAAAAACCAGGAAAGAGAAGCCTCCCAGAGGGACCTTAGAACAGCCTTCCAGCCCCTGAAAGGTGCCGATAAGAGAGCTGGGGAAGAACTATTCCTGAGGGCATGGAGTGATAGGACAAGAAGGGATGGTTTTAAACTAGAAAAGGGGAGGTTGGATATTGGGAAAAGGTTCTTCCCTCTGAGGGTGGTGGATCTCTGGCCCAGGTTGCCCAGAGAGGTGGTGGAGGCCCCAACCCTGGAGACATTCAAGGGGCTTGATGGGGCTCTGAGCAACCTGATCTGGTGAAGATGTCCCTGCTCACTGCAGTGTGGGACTGGATGGGTTTTGAAGGTCCTTTCCCATCCAACACATTCTGTGATTCTTTGAAATTGGAGAGCTGCTCCGAAATCAGTGTGAAAGGCTCTGACTCAGAGGATGCTCTCAGTGAAAACTTTAAGGATGACTTCTTTCTTGTTCTCTCCCCCAACTCCAGTTGGGCACAAGAGTGCCCAATGTTCCCAAAGAGCTTTCTACTACCAACAACTCCACAGGCTGAAGCTTTCCAAGGTACTTGTCTGCCTTGGGCTTGACTTTGAGGGAAGACTTCAGCTAAAACATCTCAGCCCTTCCCAGCAAGGCTGGAGCTCAAGTCATTGCACTTTTTGGACGACTGTATAAACAAGCTAGTGATGCCTTCAGCAGCTCCAGAGACTTTTCTCATTGCACTAAATCCTGCTCTAGCAGTAAAAATTGCACTTTCCCTGCCCTCAAGTATCGGACTGCTATTTGTCACACTTGGGTGACACCCAGCACCTTAGGAGAAAGTCTAAAATGTGAACAAAAATAGTCGTGAAAGAAATTAGTATCTCGGCGATACATCTATTTAATCTCCAGGTTTCTAAAAAGGTCTTGTCTTTTTAATGTGAACCCCAGATATTGGGATCCAAATGCTGTTTTGGAGACCTTTTTGGCAGCTCAGAAGGGGAGAACAGCTTGGCCTCCCAGTAAACATTTCCAAGGTGTTTCCTGAAGATCGCACGGTGGAAGAGCAGCCAAGCCCAGCGTGCAAGCGAGCTGCACCAGGGCTTCCTGCCAGCATGGGAGGTGATGCTGTCAGCGAGCCCTTGGGAAGCCCTGGCCACAGTGGGATCAGATGCAGGGTGTGAGCACAGCCCTTGGGATGGGGCTCACTGGGGACACAGGCTGCAGGCAGGGCTGGGCTGCCCAGGAGGAGATGCCTGGTGTGAAGGCGCTGTGAGCTCCAGGGAAGGTGTGGTTTTGAGGCACGGCCGTGGATCTCGGCAGCTCTTGCTACTGCTGTTCCCAGCTCTGAGATGCATCTCGGGGGGCTGCCTGCAAGTTGGGGACACAGAGCAGGCAGAGTTTCTGCTGAGGGTCCTCCTGCTGCCAGGCAGCTTGGGGGCTCACCGGGAGACCTGGAGCTCCAGAAACATGCCCCTAGTGAGGTAGACCTCACCCCTTAGGTCTTGCCCACCCTTCCAGTGTGGGCAGGGTTTTCCCTTCCTCCAATGCTGCTCCCTTTGCTTTTATCCATATACCTTCTGATGGGGTTTCCACACACACACCCCCACCCCCCTTCCATCACTACACCTGGCAGACGTGGATTTCCCGCTCGTGCACTTTCCTGGTGTGCCCATCATCCGTGACATCTCCTGGGGCCTGGGGCACGATTCGGTCCTCAGGACCGGTTGCACGGGCTGGGCACGTTTTTGGTCCTGATGGGCCGGTGCAGTTGTGCCTCTTGTGTTGTGCTGGCCAACAACTGGCCCTCCCCCCCCCCCCCCGCTNCCCCCACCGCTGTGTGTTGTTGCTGTGGGTTTCACTTCATTGTCCCCGGGGGTGTTTCTTGTGAGTGGGCTGCCATGTAAATGAAACCCCTCCGGGTGTTTTTCTGTAATAAACTGTGTTGGTCCCACCCTGGCCGGTCTCTGTCCCTGTTCTCACACTGGGAATTTTGGCTCCAATAAGAAAATCTGATGTCTCTACTTGGGACCTCCCAGGTTTTCTGGCAATGGGATGGGTGAGAAGGAAAAGGGCCTCCTGGGATTTAAGGGAATGCAGAAAATGTAATAAAAGCAGCTACCTGGGAACTGGAGACCTCTGGGAGAGGTGGCATCCCAGGGCTGAGAGATGTGGGGTGACACAGCTGCCTCGTGAACAGGCTTTTATTGTAACCCAGACTCGTGATGAAGTCCTGGATAAAAATACACTTTGGCAGAAGCCTATTGTCAACTTGATCTTCTCCCAGCCAACAGGTGGGAGGCAGCAAAAGCTTTTTAGAAGAGATTTATTGCTGCTGAAGTACCGGGTTTATCCGAATAGCGACACTGCAGTTCTGGTGTCAGCTCCTCCCTGCCAGTGAGCAGAACAGATGGGTTAAAGGGAAGCAAATTCTTCATCTGGCACCAAATATAGCCAAGGAATGTCCACCAGCCCCGGGGCAGCATCTCTGCTAGGGGTGTTTGCTTGGTCCCTGGTGGGGAGGGCAGCATTGTTTGCTGGGATGTCTTCCCTGACCCATCCCCAATCCTCGATGTCTCTTCCACCAGATGTCTTGGTGTTCCTCAGGGGTCAGTATGGGGATCAGTTCTGTTTCACATCTTTGTTGATGACAGGGACAGTGGGATTGAGGGTGCCCTCAGCAAGTTTGTTGATGGCATGGAGCTGTGTGTTGTGGTCAACATGCTGAAGGGAAGGGATGGGATCCATAGGGACCTGGACAGGCTGGAGAGGTGGGACTGTTCAAACCTTATGTAGTTTAACAAAACCAAGTACTGTGTCCACCTCTGGGGGTCCCCAGGACAAGGAGGATATGGAGCTAGTGGAGCAAGTCTGGAAGAGGCCACAGAGATGATCCAGGAGCTGGAGCTCCTCTGCTCTGGAGCCAGACTGGGAGATCTGGGCTGGCTCAGCCTGGAGAAGAGCAGACTGCTTCTGGGGAGAGCTCTGAGCCCCTTCCAGTCCCTCGAGGGGCTCCAGGAGAGCTGGAGAGGGGCTGGTGCCCAGAGCAGCAGGGACAGGCCCAGGGCAATGGCCTTCAGCTGCAGGAGGGCAGAGGGAGAGGAGCTGGGGGGCACAAATCCTTCCCAGGGAGGGGGAGGCCCTGGCACAGGGTGCCCAGAGAAGCTGGAGCTGCCCCTGGATCCCTGGCAGGGTTCAAGGCCAAGCTGGATGGGGCTTGGGGCACCCTGGGCTGGTGGGGTTGTCCCTGCCCATGGCACGGGGGGCTGGGGGGGTGGTCTGAGGGCCCTTCCAGCACAAACCAGTCTGGGACTCTATGCAAAGCTCAAACTCCAGCACTGGTAAGGCCTGTGCTGCACCAGCAAAGGTCCAAGGTCTTACCCATCTGTCCCTCCTAGCTGTGAGAGGTCAGAATGTCTACACCAAAGCCAAGAGCTGGCTCTGACGTTCACACAAAGACCCCCCAAAGCCTTGACTCGCTTTTGGGGGCCAAGGAGCCAATGGGTCATGGAGAGACATGAGCCAGGGCCATGCAGAGAGGAGAGGGGGAGGTTTGTGTGGTTGGATCACTGCAAGCCTGAGGTTTTGTTTCTGTTGGCTGTTTTTTGAGCTTCTTCCTTCATCAGGTATGAAAGGTCTTAGATTGAGTGTGGGCTGAGCTGAAGGAGAACTGTGCTGCCACTCTGCTGTTGTCAGCACAGATGTTCACGAGGTAATCACGGCCTTTGAATGGCAAGAACATCTTGCCTTGGTGAATCAGAACTTGTGGAGCTTCTTGGAGAGGGTCTGATGCCCCAGCTGCCCAGCACAGAGGTCGAGCAGAGTGTGGACTCTGCTCTCCTGGTCCTCACCTATGTAGGGTAAGTCATGATACCTCTCTGCCTCATTTTCCCCATGGGAAATCAGCATGATCAGCAGAAAACTTCAGGAAAGAGGGTGACTCCAGCTCCTTGCAGAAGATCCAGGAGTGCTCTCAAGTAAAAACCTGTATCCCTGTGGTGGTGCCTGCATGCCCAGCAGCAGGTCCCAGCGTTCTGGGGACGTGCAAGGCTGTCCCAACAACCCCATGGTGGTGTCCATGAGAGGTCCCAGCAGGCTCCACCACATCCCTGCTGCGTGTTTCATTTTACATCCTTTCTGAAGTGCAGAACAGGAGCCAACAAATGCGAGCAGGGAACTGCAGCCATCCCAGGAGGCTAAAATATCAGAGCAGGGGACCTGGTGACAGGGTGACAGAAACACCCAGAGTTGGAAGAATAGATTAGAAGACCTGGCGGCAAGAGAACAAGCGAAGGGCACTTGCTATCAGCGCTAGCGGGGCCGTGCCAGGATTGGGACAACCTGACCATCTCCCTCCGTCGACACCGCTATTTATAGCAGTGTTCACTGATGCCTCTGTCACCGGAGCCTAAAATGGTCCCTGCTGTGTGCACCCGGGGTGGCTGGGCTCAGGCGTCCCCGCGCCAGGGAGGCCACCAACGAAGCAGCGCCTCAACGGAGCATGTGTGAAGCCGCCCATCGCCCCGCTGCCGGGGGAAGCCGGCATCTCCCTCTGCCAAGAGGCAGCCCCACGCAGGGCCAGCTCCTTGGAGGATGCACCAGACGGTTTCTGTTTAAGGCTTGGCCCCTCTCCAGGGACAGTCAGTGGGGTAGACCCACCTTCCACCCTGCTTCTTCCTTACCCTCCCCTCCCTTCCCAACTGGGGCTCATCCAGCTCTGGGAGACAGCGGTTTGCACAGCTCGATGTTGGTGTTTAAGGGAGCTCTGTGCATGTCCCACGCTGGTGGAAATAACCCGTTGGTTACAGAGCTGGAGCAAAGTGCAAGGGGAGGGAGAACTCGTAACTGCAGAGTAAATATGCCCTGATCCCCGCCTGGAGCTTCGTCTTTCATAAAAACCGCTTCATTTCCCCAGCTCTGCCGCAGCCAGCGAGCGATGGAGGTGGAGATCCCTCTGCCCTGGCGTCTTCCCATTCCTGAGGAGAGAGCTTCGTTACCAGGGCTGCACTTCAAAGCTTCGCTGGCAGCGCTGTGCTGGACAGGACCATGCACATAATCCCACCGAGGAGGAGAGGAGGGGGTGTCCGCAGCCCTGGGGCTACAGATGCCAGGCGAGTATGGCAGCACTCACCAAGGAGCGATGGCCCCACGCCGCTGTGAGCCTGGCGTGACTCTCGATGAATTTTCTGATTGAATGACTTGAGGGGACATGGGCATTAGTGTTTTAAAAAAGAAAATAAAAACCCCAAAGAGTCCTCAGGGAGGGCATCCTGGAGTCCTGTGCACAGGATAGGACTTGGGCTTGTTTTCTCATAAGGCCAATCGCGGGGTTATCCCTTCGCTCTGGCAAGAAGGGGATGCAGAGCCCAGGCCCAGCTCTGCAGCTTTAAGCTTTATGCAGTGGGACTTTGCACCCCACCATCCGGCAGCACCCCCAAGCATCCTCGTGGATGGAGCTGGCCCATGCTGCAGGGGCTTGTGTGAGGGTGGAAGTGGTGGGTGCTGGAATTTCCCACCCATCCTGGCAGGGATGTATTTTAGCCTGGGGAGCTGCGGGCTGGTTTCTGCGGCCATGGGGACAGGGATGGTGATGGATGTAGGGCCAAGGGGGTGCCATGCAAGGGGGAGTGAAGGGCTGCATGGCACATCACAGGGTGGGATGGTGGCAGGTGTCCCCCTCAGGCCAATGTGCTCCAAGTATGATCGCTGCCTTGCACGGTGCCGCCTGTTGCTCCTTCCCCTTCCTGCATGTGTTTGTGGAGGGTGTGAGCAGGCGTCTGCCTCAGCGCAGTGCCCATGGCCATCTTAGCCCTCAAACAGTCCCTAATCCACCACCTCCATGGGGAAAGGGCAGTTGCTTGAAGGACACCACGCTGGGAACAGCGAGGTTTTCCTCAGTGCCAGCTCAGGCACGGGGCACCATGTCCATGAGTACAGCCGCCATCTTGGGCGCTGTAGTGCTGAGGTGGCACCGACATCTTGGGTGCTGAGGCAGGGCTGCCGCCTCGGGTGTCACGGCAGGGTGGCCATCTCGGGCACCGTTGCACGGTTGCAATCTCAGGCACCTGAGGTGACCAGGTTGGGGGGACAGCCTGCATGGGCTGGTTCGGGGGGTGTACAAAGAGGCTGCGGGTCGCCAGGCGGCCGCCTCCAGGTACGGCTGGGAATCATTAGGATCTCTCCGCGCCGGGCTGAGTGTGGGAACGGGAAGAGAAAGCTGGAGAGAGGCCTTCTTTCATCTCCCCACTCCCTCCTCCCCCTGTGTCTGCCAAGCCTGGCTTCCTTTTGAGTCCTTCAGCTTGTGCCAAGCGAGGGAGAAGGAGGNTGTGTCCAGGGATCTGGCTTCATTCAGGCTGCCGAGCCCTGAATGCCCCAGCTCCCGCTTGGGAAGCCGGAGGAAGGAGGGAGGTTGGCCGCGGCCTCCCCGGCGATGGAGGCAGGGGAAACCAAACAGGGACGGCGGCATTCGCACAGCGGCTGTTACCACAGTGACTGACAAAAGGGTGTCTGCGAGGGGGCTGCGGCCACATCCCCTCCCTGCCAAGGGGCTGGGGAGATGTGAGTGAGCACCGGGTCAGGGGCACCCCCAAGTCCCCGGGGTGAGAGTCTGGGCGAAGCCTGCGCCGCTTCTCGTCCCGGAGTGGGACGCGGTGCCCAGACAGACGCCCTCGCGTCGGGCCTGTCTCCCAGTACAAAGGCAACGGGGCTGCTGGCAGGGAGGGCGCGAGGGGGAGGGTGGCAGCCTTTTCACATCGGAAGGACGGTTTTTGGACTTGCTGCCAACTTTATTTCCAGCAAATTAATAATTTCCTCTTGCGGCAACAATATTGGTCTGTGCGTGTGTGTGTGTCTTCCCACTGCCCGCCCAAGCACGCTTCCCTCCTGTCCTGGTGCACACAGAGGGTCCCTGTCACTCGCAGCGGACTTCCTCCATCCTCATCCTCAGGTGCGCTTCCTCCAGCTGTGTCCAACTGTCCCACTCCATCCAGCTGTGACAGCTGCCGCCTTGGGAGCGTCCCAGCAGAAGCGCCGAGCTTGGCCGTGACCTGATGATGTGAGTGACAGCGGTGGCGGGGAAGCACGTTGGGCAGCATGGAGTGACAGCACATACGGGAAGGCGAGTGAGCACGCAGGGCAACCACCAACAGGTCTCCACACCACAGGACAAACCCGAAGTGCCAGAGGGAGCCCCAGCCAGCCCAGCTGCCACAGATCTTATTCTCATGACGGTGTGTGTGTCCCCCACGAATACTGAACCCTCCCATGAGCCCGCGTACGCAAGCTCCTCATGGCGCAGCCTCCCTGTGTGCTGTGGCTGTGCTCCATGAATCCCCCCTGCGCCATCACTCCCGTCACCCTGCAGCCCATTCCCACACGACCCTGCCTGAAAAACGCCCAGGGCTGCCCGCGTGCCCGTGGCAGCACACATACCTCTCTCTCTCTCGCCTGGGCACCCAATATGGCACATGGTATCAGGAGATCTTCTGGGAACGCAGTCCGTTCCTCTGGCAGCATTGTGTTTTGTTCCTTATTTATATCCCGGGGAGGTGCCACAGGTGGGTGATTGTTCCAGCTGACAGCCCGAAAGGCAAAGAAACAAGATTTAACTTCCTGCTATTCAATTAGAGAAAGTGAGCATTCATCACCAGCTGCTGGCTGCTGGCAGGAGCCGACCCACCCGCCGCGGCGGGCGCAGGAAAAGCTCCCCCCAGCAGGAAAGCGGCCTGCTGCCGTGGGCATGGCAAGCTCCCTGCATGGCCTGGCCACCAGCGCTGCTCCCAAGAGCCCCTAGGTAAGGCTGGATGCTTCCCCGCGCTGCTGCCTGTGCTGTCCCCTGCACTTATTTTTGGGAAGGCGATCGCCCGTTTGAAGTAGATGAGTGGAAAGAAGCGGTGTGGCTTGGGGGGGTGCTCAGCAGGGAGCAAGGAGGGTGATACAGGAGATGGCAGCACTGGAGAGCCCCATGGCTGCAGGTTCAGCCTCTGCCTGGATTGTGGCACAACCCTTTGGAAGCCCTTTGGATGCCGTTCTCTCCTCTGCACTTGAAGCTCATCTCTACTGAGCCAGGCGATGCTGGACAGCGTGTGGAGGGGCTGGGCATGGTCCCCATCCCTGTTGAAGGAGGATCTGCCACCCCCATGTCTGTTTCCCCACATACATGTGTGCCCTTACGGTATTTTCTTGGCTGGCAAGGGAGGGGAGCATGCCCACTCCTGCCAGCTCTGTGCTGGTGATAAGCCCACTTCTATCTTCCATCCTCCCCTGTGCTGACCCTGAGCTACCCACGAGCCACCAGCTCACCAGGGCCCGTGGAAACCCCGGCTGTGCCCGACCGCAGCACGGACCCGCGGGGTGTTCAGGGGCTCCCAGGCAGCTCAGTGCCAGGAGCCTGAGGCCATTCCCGCTCCATTTCCTCGCTCTTCCCCTCCTGAGGCCGATCCAATCGGAGAAGAGTCTCCCGCTGCCTCCTGTCCTTGTCCCTTCCCCGTGCCATCTGTCCCCAGCACAGACACGACTTCACAGCTCTGCACTGGTGGCGTTTCAGCTGAAGGCCCTTTTGTGCACCTCTTAGCCAGCGCTCTATTTTTAATCCTTCTGTCTCTGCAGGGACTCGGGGTATCTTCCAAGCTGGTTGGGATCATCAGGGATAGAGCTGGAACCCGTCTCGCATTGCTGCACCGAGCCACACGCACACGTACACGCGCACATGCCTGCACGCACACCGGCTGCCGTGCCAGACTCTGCAGCACTGTCACCGTCTCCTGGTTGAGCAGACAGGCGCCCCGTCGGGTAGGACCGAGCTGGAGCCGAGCACCTCACACAAACATGGGTTGTGACCACGGACCAGGAAGGTAACACGCCGGAGCCAAGACAATCAACAGCAATTAGTGCTTTTGGGAACCTGAAATGCTGCAGAAGCTTTTCTGCGTGTGCCCATGGCCCTTCCTCCGGTCCTTTGGAAGTGTTGGGAGTCGGACACGCCAAACCACCGGTCATGTCTGAGCACAACTGGGTGCCTTGTGTCATTTCCATGGGGCTGGGGAGGGGTGGCTGTCTGTGAATGTTAAAGGCACTTGTGTACCCCAGCAGTGAAGGCAAATGCTGTCATTCCCCCTGCAATGCCATCTGGCCAGCAGCAATGCAGCTCCAACCAGGGCTGTGCGCAGAAGAACATTTTACAACAGAAAGCAATTAACCGAATAAAGCCCTTTTTAAAATCCAGTAATTAAAAACAGTCCCTCCCCCTTGTTTTCCTTTTAAGCCCAAAGTTGCTGTTTACTCATTTGCTTTACAAAGTGTGCCTTGTTGTGGCTTCAGAAGAAATGAAAGTTTGAAGTGGTTAGGGAAGAAAGGCTTTGGGGTTGGTGTGCTCCAGGCAGGGCGGAGGGGCAGGGGCTCTCCAGCCCGGCTTGTTTGTATTTGTTCTTGTCTACTCACAAGATCGCTAAACACACATTTAACAAGTGGTGAAGCTGTCTCCCAGCCCCATCTCTCCCAGGGTTCATGAGAAGAGGACTGGCGCATTAGCATTGCTGGGGGAAGGGAGGGAGGGAACGGGCCTTTTGAAGGGTTAGTGTTTTGGGGATAAGGGAGGGAAGGGTTCCTGGTGCCAGCCAAGTCGCAAAACAAAGGCATTGTGTTCCCCGAAGCCCTGGGGATCAGTCCTACCGGCTTCGGGCTTGCCCAGTGCCGTTCCTCTCCTTGCTTTGGTCGGGTGCAGCCCCAAGGCCACCCATGTCCTTCCAGCACCCAGCACTAGGAGCAAGGATGGCATCACCAGGGTGGGCTCAGCCGGCCCCTAATCGCCTAGAAGCCCACCTACACGTGGAGGGCTGCCGCGCTCCTGCAGACCATCCTGACCCACAGCATCTACAACACCCTCTCCAAGTCCCAAACACAAGAGGAGCAGCCCTGTGTCTGGTGACAGTGAGGTTCTTGTCCCTCTCCGTGTAGCCACGGGGGAGCCCTGACCCCAGTTTGGGCTCCCGGGTGAACCAGTAACCCCGGGCTGTCAGCAGGACTGGTGCAATATTAATTATCACTCGTCGCCGCCACTGCAAAGCGACTGCCCAGTGCATTAGCATCATTATGTGTGGGGAAACTGAGGCATATCAAGGGCAGTCGGGACTAAAGCGCTGGCGTCGTCTGACACTAACTGCCGGGATGTGCTGAAGGCATTCCTGTTCCTGGCTGTCCTGCAGCCCTGCCCACCTGGGGACGTGGGGACAGACCCACCTTACGCCTGACACTCGTGGCAGCGTGTCCCGGCCTTGCCCTAGACATGGACAAGAACCTCCTGCAGACTCAGCAGCACCCCCAAAGCATCCCAGCTCCATGGGTGCAACCTCCTGGTGCCCCATCCCACGGGATTTGCACCATCCCAAGCTGAGCCGCGTTCCTGGCCGTGGCGGCAGGGCTGGGCGCAGACCCGCCGCGGGGCAATAGGCGTGAGGACACAGACAGCGTGCCAGGGCGGTGAGGGTAGCACCGAGTTTCAGTAGGGCCCGGAGCAGATACAGGATCTGCCCTGTGCCTGCCTGGGGAAGGGTGAGGCCACGGGTTTGTGGGAAAATGTTGTTTTCCCCTCCCCTGGACTGCCCCTAGCAGTCGGCGAGGCCGGCTCTGGATTGCGTGGGCCGGGGAAGTGGGGGGGAGGTAGCAACTGTAGTGCCTCTGGCTTGGAGCAGAGCCAGGGCAAACAATCCTCTCCTGGCCGCGCTCCAGATCTGACAACACACGGAGGTGATACCGTGTTCGTACCTACACGCTCCCATCCCACATCGCCTTCCGAAAGCCCTGCGTGAACCTCCCGCCCGTGATGAGTCCCTCTGCTTAGCCGCAGAACCAGACAGCCCATCCACAGCGCTGCAGCCAGGAATCCTGTCCAGCATCCCTGTGAGGCCTCTGCGTTTGAAATTACAGCTGTGGCTCTGGCAGCCAGCGGTGGGACCTGAGGTTGGGAGGTGATGCTGACTGAAGAAGTGCGGACAGGGCATTCCAGGCATGCACGGGGTTAAATCAGAGGTGTCAG
Source organism: Heliornis fulica (assembly GCA_013399135.1). Lineage (NCBI taxonomy): Eukaryota > Metazoa > Chordata > Aves > Gruiformes > Heliornithidae > Heliornis > Heliornis fulica. Next base: position 29,620 of record VXBZ01003230.1, read on the forward strand.
TTCACCGGGAGGTAACAGATGTCCTGCTCTTCGCTGCCTCTGGCTTTCCAGAAGCGTTGCCCTCCCTCCCACATTCCAGCTGCTGCAGCTTTTCACAGCTGGCTGATCTCCGGGGACATTTCCCAGAGCTGAGCAGGAGGGAGAGGAGGGAGCAGCGCATGAGGGGGCTGGTGGTTGGGCCGACCCTCACACCCCCCACCCTTCCTTCCCAGGGAACCTTGGGCTGGAGTCCTTCACGCCCAGGAGCGGGTTGGCGCAGGCAAACCTGGGCAACCCCAGGTTCCTGGCAGGGATCCACCCTCAGCCCTGGCCCGGAGACTTTTTCCTGCTGCTGAGTAGAGACATCAATCTTTGCAGCTCACTTATTCCTTGGCCTCTGAAGCGGGGCAGACAATTAGCGCTGGGTGTGATGGATGGCTTAGCCCCGTCCTCATGACACCCATCCTCTGGAAACAGCTCCCACCACACAGAGGCACGATCAGATGTGCAGAGGGTGGGGGTGGTTCTTGCCAGTCTCTGGAGTCCCAGAGAGGCTCACAGAGCTCCCAGGGATGGGGACAGGCACCGCAGCGATGCTTGCTGAGCACCCAGACCATGCAGGACGGGAAACAGTCCTGAACACTGAACTAGGGTTGAGAATTCGGGGATGGGAGAGATTTCCTCTAGTAATTCCCTGGCTTGGCTGTGGTGAATCCCATAGCTCCCCAGGGAAGAGCAGGTTGGCTCTGGATCGATCACCCTGTTTATGGCTCTGTGCTTGAGGCCAGGCTTTGCCACCCCCAAGAGCATCACACGGATGCTCGGAGACAGGTGAGCAGATGTCAGGAACCCCATGACTGCACTCAGACCCCATCTCCCATTCCCCAGTATCACCCCCTCGAGTGCTCCCTCCTGTGAGATGTGGGTGATGCTTACTGAAATCCCTCTTCCCTTGCTAAGCCTACTTAATCCTGTCGTCTCCGCTGAACCGGCCTGCGAGGGGTCTCCTCAGCACCCATCTCTGCTTCAGCTACCGCTCTGCCACCCCGACACAGCCAGTCCTGGGGTGGTTCAGATGGCACTCACAATCCCCCCTGGACTTGCTGGGTGTGATTATAAACGACTCTCCAGGAGCACAGGCTGGAAAAGGGATCCGATTACAGGAGAAGTGGGTTTCGGGGCCCCACTCTGTTCATAATGAAGTGTAATCCTAGAAAAACATGTTGCCAATTACACTTCAATTGAACCCAGATAATGATGCTTAGACAAGGCCCAGAAAAGACAGAGTCTGGACAGCGAATTCCTTTCTAATGGAGAAGAAAAGTGTTCCTCCGTGGCAGGTCTGGGCTCTACTCGGTTCAGGCTCATTGTGATATGAGCAAGAGCCTGGAATAACCAATCTCTGGATCCCATTTACGTGGTTTTATCAGTGGAAAGAGTATTAATCTCTCAAAACCACATGTTTATGGGACGTTTAGTTTGGAGATGTATGTATTTTTAACTGTAATCACTTTGGACTAGGAGGAGTGAGTCTTGAAACTGCTAAAATAACCCGTTTCTAATTCTTCTGGTTCAAAGTAACTTTGTGTTGAAATGGGAGCTAATAACAGCTTGGTTTCTTGAGCAGCTTTTATAGTGAAAATTAAAACAAAACATCAAAATTACAGAAAACAAAGTGCTATAACCTAAAGCAAATGTTTTATTCTCCTTTTTTGGGGGGGGGTTACTAAGACTTCTGAGACATCAGCTTTCCACTCCGATGCAGGATGTCTTGTTCCAGTCTCCGTTGTTCTAGTTTGGGAGGGAGGACGGTGTGGTTCAGCCTCAAAAAACAATCTCGGGGGGCTGCACTTGTGGGGCTGGGCGTGGGCGAAGGGCAGATGTTGGTGGCTGGGGTGCAGAGGTGGCACTTGCCTTTTACAGGAGCTGCTGGCGAGGTGCTGGGGATTGCATCCGTGTCGGGGCTGGCGGGTGCAGCATGGGTGAGCTGGCAGAGATGGCTGAGGCAGATAGTGAGCACCCGACCACACGGCTGGGCGCCTCCTCGCAGGGGAGGCGGGTGCCTTGGTTGGCCCGAGCGGCCACAGACTGTTATCGCTGCCACAGTCTTTGCAAAAGGGCTTTGGGAAACCCACGTGTTGCCAGATCTCAGCGCTGATTTTTTTTTTTCTTCTTCTTCAAAATAGAAGGCATTATTTTCATAGTGTGAACCTCCACTTCAGCGCTCTCCCTCCTCCCCTCTCTCTCTCCCACACGCACACGTTTTTGCTGCCTTGAGGGATTTTAGCAACGCAGGGCTCTGAAAAACAGACTCCTACCTCCTTCCCACAAGCTCAAGGAAAGCAAGATGCTCCATAGATGCTGGGCTGCGGGTCAAAGTTTCCAGCATTATGGAATGGGACAAGAAAAGCAGCAATTTATCCTGGTATCATAAAATCTAAAGTTGGGCTTTGGCTGGTTTGCTGGTTTACAGGGTAGGTTTCAAATGCCCTGGCAGTGCCAGGAGCAGGTACTTGAAGATGCTCCAAGGCTGTGGGAGCTGGGCAGGGGGCTGAGCTCCTGGTGGGACCACTGCAGCGTGGTACTAGGGTGCTGAACCCATCCTGATGTCTCTGAGTGTCGTGCCACCGCTGCCATCCCGGCCCTTGGCCAGGGGCACTGATTAATCCCAGGCGAGGGCCCTTTGAGCGGCGTCCTCAAGCAGCCGGGCGCTTCAAATAAGCTGGTTTCCATCTGAATCATAAGTCTCCAAAAAGTGCCTGCGCCGCGCAGAGCCGGGCAGACATGTGTGTGCGTGTGGGGCTGGATGTTGATTTTTCCCTGAAACAACTCAAGGCTTTATCAGTCCCATCTCTTTCCCACGGTTTTCTGTTGCCAGTGAGGTCACTGGTCCCTTTAAACTGGGGCTGAGGCCAATGTGCAGCGGGTGGAAGGGGGGGCCGTGGGGAGAA
>VXBZ01003230.1:32864-45212 GCA_013399135.1 Heliornis fulica
TGAGGATGAAGCGGCTGTGCGAGGAGAGCTCCTCCGACACGGAGTCGGACGGCACGATCGACGTGGGCCGGGAGGAGGAGTACAGGTGAGGGGTCCCCGGGGATGGGAACGGGACGGGTTTTGGGGGGTACAGCTCGGCATCCTGCGGGGAACTGCGGGGAGCGGGATCCCCGGGGTGCGGGGGAGCTGCCGGTCTTGGCTCCGCCGGGAACTGCCCGGGAGCACCGTGATCTCCTTCGGACTGGGCTGGTCCCACCTCGGGCAGGGACTGGAGAGGTTGGACCACTCCGGAGTGCGATCGCGGGCTGTTACCGGCGGCAGCACCGACCCAGGGTGGGTCCCGGGCAGCGGGGCTGTGCTGGGAGCTGTTGGTGCTCCGGGAAACGCCTCGTTACAGCTGGCAATTACCGCCTGCTGCCCGGGAGGGAAGAGGGCAGCTCACATCTGCCTTGGCTGGAGCTGGGTTGCTCTGCTCCCCGAGACTGGGCTGAGACACCCCCATCCCCCCCGCCACTCCCCAGCCAAGGCTGGGTCTGGATGCTGCTGCAGCTCCGGCTGTTCGAGGGGCCCAGGGAATGTGGAAGTAACGAGGAGGTTTTTGCATGAGAAACGGTTCTGCTCCGCCGAGGCATTTCTAATGCACCAGCTGGGTGCATCTCTGTTGGGGGGGAGGGAAGCCGGTGCTCTGGCCGGAGAAGGGACCCCCGTTTTTAGCGTGTGCACTTTCAGCATCGCAGTTCGCAGGCTGCATCCCATCACTGCTGAGCCGCAATTTCAGCTCCAGGGCTTTGTTGCTTGGTGAAATGGTGAGGACAGGAGCTCTGCGTGGGTCTCCAGACACGTCCCCCGGCTTCGCACCATGTTCCCCTGGGCTGCAGCTCTGCTGGCAAAGGGCATCTCCAGCCGTCGCTCCAAGCTTAGGTTCCCAGGCTGTGCCAGCCGTTCGCAGGCTCCGAGCAGGCAGCCAGCGCTGGGGATGAAGGAGAGGCTCTGTTTGTTCTTGTCCAAAAATCAGAAGCTTCTGAACTCTTCTTTTTTTTTTTTTTTTTTCAGTAGCCAAGTGTCCCTCTGTGTTTCAGCAAGGCCCCAGATTAATTCATTCTCCTTTGCTACTCGGTACCCTGGGCAGAGAAGTCACCCTGCCTGGTGCCAAGCTCAGGTTCTCATGGGACTGAATTAACAAGGCTGCTTCTTGCCGGTAGGGTCAGAGGCAGAACTGGGCATGTCCTGCACAAATTCACTGGTCCCATTGCCAGTTTCCAAGGGCATCGATACTTAACCCACCTTCCAGCCTCAGCCAAAATATATCCCACCTCTTTACATTAGTGCAGCACTGAGTCTCACAGTATCCTGATGGATGAAATAGAGTTGTTGCTGTCATATTTTATTTCAGTGGCAAAGGGGTTGGAAGTCGATGATCCTTGGGGTCCCTTCCAACCCAGACCAGTCTGGGATTCTGTGATTTGATCTCTCTCTGGTGCTGCTCAGATGTTTGTCTTCTCAAGCCAGTCATAGAACCGGGTAGTGCTGAATTCCAGTGGTAATTGAATACATTTGTGTTGTTGCTCGTGTCATGCAAACACATGGCAGAAAGAGCTGTTCCTGCCCTGACGAGTTTACACCCTGAGCAGTGCGGTCCTGCATATGGGATGCTGGCGAGTCAGGCACAGTGAGACACTTGCAGGTGGGAAGCGAGGGCAGGTGAGGGCAGAGAGAGGCAGCCGGGCGGTCTGGCCGGGGTTCCCAGCCCATTACCCATCGGTCTCGTGGTTTGGGCAAACCAGTTCCCCCGCAGAGCGGGGATGAGTCACTCCGGGTGTGAGGCTCGGTTCAGTGCATGCAGCATGTTTAAACTCCGGGGTCACCGCAGAAGTGTGAGATATGCTTGGTTTGTTGACTTGGGTTTTCTTTTCCTTTTAAATAAACAGCCAAAATCCTGCTGTAAATTATGACACTGAGCAAAGAGAAATTCAGAAATTCTAATCATCAGAGAATATAGTTCTGGTATCTTTTATGTGGCTCAAGTCTGTCAAACACAGTTTTAAACTATATTTTGCAGTAAACTAGGTCTTTGTATCTCACAAAGAGCAACACATTCAGACAGCTCTGCAAAGAGACTTTTTAGAAACTCGGTTACAAACTCCTTGAGTCTGTGCTCTGCGTTTCTGCACTGCCTGGTGAATTCAGTACCTACCCCAGCATCCGTGCAGAGCTCGTTTTCACATCATACGTGCTCGCCGTGCGTGCATTTATGTATACAGGCAACGCGTGTTTGTACTTGTGAAGCCAGCCGGCACCTATGCCCAGAGAAAGCCCACCCAGCAGACATTCAAATCGGGTACCTGTATGGAGATGAGCAGAGCAGCCAGTAGAAGAACGTGTTATTTTGTCTGATTGTGTAAAACCACTTCTGAAAGCACCTCGCTTGGGCCTTAGCAAAATGTATTTTTAATGGGCTGAGCTGGGTCTCGCTTTTGGCTCGCTGTGCAGACAGCGCCGTCTCTGCAGAAACATTAATAGGCTGCTATTAAAATGCTTCTTCAAACTGAAAAATATTTTGATTTGACAGGGTGAACCCAAATGCCCCTTTCCAGATTTGTATGCCTGACGCGGTGTGCGAGTCCCTCCGGAGCGCTGCGCTGGCTGGGGCTCTAGACGGCTGTCTCGCCCGCGCGTTAACATCCCTGTGCCGAGTTTTGTAAGGCACAGAAAGGGCCCCAAGCCAGTCCCACTTTCCAGGGGTAGACATCCTGCTCAGGGGAGTGGGAGGTGGACCAGCTGGCCTCCCCCCACCCCAAGCAGAGGGGTTCTCCCCCAAGGAGTTTCCCACATCTGGTTATCCATCCTTACGGAGACTTGGACTCTGTGGGGAACTAAGGACTGAACTTTGCCTCCCTGTGCAGGTTTAATGCTCAGGTTCTCCTGGTGTCTTTTGCCTCACCTGTTCCACCAGGCACAGGATGGTTTGTGGGAACCTTCTCTTTCACCTGTCCTCCTCTGTCCCTTAAGCCAGAGCTGGTCCCCGGAGCTGTTGGCCAGAGGCAGGGTCCCTGTTCCATCACCTCCTGCAGGGTGCTCCCCCTTCCCAGGTTCTGGCCTCTCTCTGCCTGGTTCAGGGGTGTCCATGCATCCAGAATATTATGGCCCACCCCAAAAATTGTGGTTTGTGAAACAACTCTCCAGGAAGCCCTCAGAAACCACATCAACACTGCCATTAGCTTCACCCTGAGGAGCGACCAGCCCTTTGCAGCCGCCCTGGGTGGGAGCTCAGATACATGCTCACGCTATCACAGCTTCCAGATTCAAAGCCCTGAAGATAGGGCAGGCTCAGACATGAGAGCCTGGAGGTTCACACAAGGAAGGGAAAAAGGGCCATGATTCCAGAGCTTGGATCACTGCTTTTCCAGCCCTGTGGCGATGCCGGCATGGGCTGAGATTGAAGGAGACGTGTGCCTGGGAGAGGATGGGCGGTCCGATGCAGGAATCTGTCTCGGGCTGGTGGGAGACTGTTGGAGGGGAGAGAGTGGTATTTGAGTCTCTGCTTGGCTCCCCATCCCCAATTCCTGAGCTCTGTGTTGTGGGTAAAAATGAGATGGGAACCACAGAAGACATTATTCGGAGAGGGAAACTGCAGATGGCAAACGTGTGTAAAGCATATGTGCAAGAGAGGTTTCTCTCCAGCCAGCACAAGAAATGATTCCCTCTTTTTTTTTTTTTCCTTTCCAGCCATGTTTCCAGGTCTGTGTCTCCCACTACAACATCTCAGATACAAGCCAGGAAGAAGCGGAGAGGGGTGAGTTGTGTTGGGTCTCTCTGGGGGATTGCAGCAGTGTGCCAGGGCTCCCCGTGCAGTGTGGTGCTGCTGGCATGTCCTTACCATGGGGACACAGCACAAAACTGACTTCACACTATTCCCTGCTCCATCTCCTGAAGAACTCACAGCCAGCTGGATATTTTTACAGAGGTTTGGCCTCAGATTTGACAGAAGTGGGTGGGGAGAGAAATTTCACCTGGGCTTATCACACCAATTGGCTCAGCTTTTGCACTCAAACCACATACTTCTGTGGCCCTGTTCAAAGCACCTCTCTCACCCTGCCACAGCTGCTCATGAGGGCTTTAAACCTGTAAATGACCATGGTTTCTTCTCTGTGCCTGGAAATCTCCTGCAGATCATAGAGAAGCGCCGCCGTGACCGTATCAACAGCAGCCTCTCTGAACTGCGGCGCCTGGTGCCCACCGCCTTCGAGAAGCAGGTGTGTGTGCCCGTGGTTTCCACCTGTCCTCCCATGCCACGTTTCAGCAGTGTAGGGTCCTTGGAATGAGAAAGTCTGGAGCATTTCTATGTCTTTCTTATCATCATCACTTCAGGGAGTAAGTAGGTGGTGAAGCTGGGTGGGAAAACAATATTAAGAAATATTCAGGAGCCCTAGGGAGAATAAATTCAATCCAGAAGTGTTTTGTAGATATGAAGATGCACAGAAATGGGGATCTTGGGAAGGAGCTCCATTTTCTCCTCACTCAGTGTAAAAACAAGAGCTGATGCCCTGGATGGATGCCATGCTCCAGTCTGAGCACTCCTGGGCTTCAGGAAGGCTTTGGGGAGTAGGTCATGGAGGAAAAAAGAAACCAAACCAACTCCTGAGAGGCACAAAACCCCAGACCATAAAATGATGAATTGCTCTTTTTTCCTGTTCCTGATGCACAGGGGTCTTCCAAGCTGGAGAAGGCAGAAATTCTACAAATGACAGTAGATCACCTAAAAATGCTTCACGCCACCGGAGGAACAGGTAAGAAGTGCTCTTCTAAGCAAAGGTGAAAACCTGGAAGGAAAATTCCTCAGCAGCAAGCATGATCTTGGTGCTGGTGTGTCTCACTGACACCAAAGTGAACGCTGCTCTGCCTGCTTCTCAAGGGACACGGTTTCTGAGGAAGGGCAGGTGGATGTCTCCTGCCCTCTTGTTTTTCATATGTCTAACATCTGGGTCAGCATCCCGTTCATACATCTGGAAGGTATGTGGGACAGTGAGTCCCAAAGACCCACAGGACAGCACTGCTGCTGATGTCACACCCTGCTAAAAGCCAGAGACGTGCTTAGTCCTGCTCAGAAATGGAGTCTGCTTCCAGAAAAACGATAATAAACTCTTTACCTCCTCCCTGGGATACATTTCCTGCAGAGGCCGAATTCTGCATGGGGACTCTTCAAATAAACAAGGCATTTTTCCTTTTCTGTTCCTTTTTTTTTTTTTTGTGTCTCTCTTGGTTGTTAGAAGAGGAGAGAAGGAGCCCTGTGCAAAATTCAACAAAGGTCTTATTTGTACTGAGACCTCAGTACAGACCCTCTGTCCTGTTCCAGTTAACAGGATGGAGATCACAGCTCCAGTAAAGAAGCCTCTGGCTTGCTTACCACCCATTTTTGGCTTGCTGGAGACATTGCTGGCATCCAGGCTTTGGTTCAGAGCTGTAACTTGGTCTGGAACATTTGTTTAGATATTCAGTTTGACTGCACTGCAACAAAGGGCTTTATTGTCATGAGAGACCCCGTCAAGCAAAGTGGTCCAGTGCTCCGCTGTGCTGTGACATTCCCTGCTTTATTGCTTATCGCCTCACGAAGCTGCAAGTAGGGAGCAGAAGCCTAAAAATTAGCTGTCAGCTGCATTTTATCTTGTTGATTTTTGTGGCTTTGAGCTTTCTCACCCCAGTGGTTTTGGTTCTGTCACCACCCCATGTGTCCTTCAGGTGGACATCTGCTTAAAAGACATAACAATAGTGTGACCCAGGCAGATGTAAAAGGTGCTAAGCTGTGCACCAAGGAGACACAGTGTCCCCCTGGGGATGGTTTCTTTGCAGAGTGATTCAGCACCCATCCAGCCCACAGCTGTGTCTTCAGCAGCGATAACTGCTGAGGTCCAATAGGAAAAAAATTCTCCTGAGCACAGTCAATGAAACCTCTTACTTGTTTCACATGCTGGAGTAAGAGGCTTCATGACCCTGGCAGTTTTATCCTGATGAGATAACCACAGATGCTGTTCCCATACATGCAAACGTCCAGTCCTTTCGGACACCCACTTGGCTATCTGCTTCAGTAGTATCACATGGCTGCAAAGTGCCTCAAGTGAAATACACAGTGTGGCAGAGAGGGTAGTGAAATTGAAGCACATTCCTGAGCTCTGCATGAAACTATTGACACCAGCGTCCTCTCCTTCCAGGCTTCTTAGATGCTCGAGCCCTGGCAGTGGATTACAGGAGTATCGGCTTCCGTGAATGTCTCACTGAGGTTGTCAGATACCTGGGCATCCTCGAGGGACAGAACGCCGCTGACCCCATCCGGCTGCGACTCCTCTCCCACCTCAATAACTACGTGGCAGAAATGGAGCCTTCCCCTGTGGCCACTTCCCTCCTGCCCATCCAGACGTGGCCGTGGTCCTTCCTCCACAGCGCTGCCGGCCCCATGCAGATTCCCAGGAGGGAGGCTGCTCCCACTCCGGTTGTTTTGACTGCATCTTCTCTGGCTTACCCAAGCCCCACCGTGAGGCCAGCCCCACTGCGCCGTGTCCCCAGCGACATGCAGCCGTCCCGCCGGAGCTTCCTGGCCAGCAGGGTGGCCTCTTCCAGCCGCAGGGCCCGAGGGACGGGCTCGTCCGCAGCCGTAGCAGCCGTGCCCAGGATGCCATCGCCAGGGGGTGCGTTGAGAGAGGGTTCGTCCAAGAGCAGCCAAATCGCCACGTTCCTTTTCTCACCAGCCTCTGCCGGCGTCCCTGTTGCTCCAGCTTACACTGCACCTCCTACCTTGGGTGCTGCCGTGCAAGGACCCGGGATCAGGGTTGGGACATCCAGGATCTGCCGCTCCTGGGCAACTGAAATCGGGGCTTTCTGACCCTCCCCGTCGGAGACAGGAATTCCTCAGCACTCGTTACCCACAGGCCTAAGAACAAACACAGCTGAAAAAGCATCTTTCCTGCTTTGCCAAGGATCCATAAAGAAGATTCTCTTTACTCTTCCCTCTCTCCTCACACTGCCTTCCTTGCCTCACCGTCACACGTCCTCTCCCTCGTGATGCCTGCAGATGTAAATCACACCCAATTCAACGCACTTGTCTGCACGCGGCTGCACACCGGCTCCTTCCAGCTACGAGGGAGGGGGCACACGCAGCTCCCAAACCTGTTCCTCCTCCAGCAAACCCCTCTGCAGAGCTCAGCATTCCTCCCTGCTGGAAAACAGCCAGCCATGAAATACTGTCTTATTTCCTTGGGGACTCAGAGACTGGCTCATGCTGATTCCCTGCGACGTGTCCTTCAGTGGCAGCACCTGATTGTGGTGTGGTGGGATGGACACGGCTCACCCCCCTCCCCGGCACTGCTGACACCCCAAAGGCAGGCTGGAGCCCCTCCGGCTTCTTTGGCGAACTGGCTGCCTGCTAATCCCTGTGCTTTCCTCACTGCATTACCAGCTTTTCCCACTTATGTGCCCTTAAGGTGGAGTGAGGCAACAGCTTAACAGAGCTGGTTCCCACAGCAGAGCCGAAATACCGCTGTGCTCCGGGCGCAGCCGGCCAGGCCGCATGGGCCGAGAAAGGCTCCTGCAGCCCTCGCTCCGCACCGAGGTGTGAAGAAGCGAGAGGAGGCGAGACAGCAGAGGATTTCAAAGGGTTGTCTGTCACAGAGGGGAAGGCTGTCACAGGCAAAGGGCAAAGAAAAGGCCTTTCCCTCTGGCAGTCTCCCTGCTGGAGCTGTCTCTCCTCAGTCCCCTGCTGAACAGCCATGACTGCAAAGGAGGAGGAATGGGTCGGGCCAGCCTGTACTTGAAGTGCCTCCATCATTCTTTCTCAGCCTCTCCTAGTCCCTCACTCTCTCTGTCTCTGTTTTTCTTTTCTTCAGCATCATGTTATGCTCATCCCTCTCGCTGGGTCGGGACCAAACCCCACTGAGGTTTCACCACAGACCTCAGCAAGCTCTGGGTCTGCACTCGTTCTGTTTCCTAAGAGCTTTTTCTGCCTTGGCCTCGGTGCCTCTAGCTACCTGGTGCAGCAGATACACCTCTGCTACTCCAGCAGTCCTCCCCTCTGCTTTGGGCAGAAAGGAGCAGAAACCTAAAGCTCTTGAGCCACCCTGCTCCTGTCCATGGCTCCTATGGTGGTCAGGCCCAGGTTTCCCAGTGCTTCCCCTTGTCTGAACAGCCTCTGCTCCCTATATCTGTGCCTTGACTTGCTGGGATACTCGTGCAGAATAGCCTGGATCCAGCTGTGTGCCTGCCTGCCTGCCTGCCCAAGGAATCTCACCCACCTCTACAGCACTGGGACACAAAAAGAGATAAAAAAAATGTGGAACAGTCAGTGCAAAGAAAGGTAAAAAAGAGGGAGAGAATATCTCTCTGGAGTGGGAGAGGCTCTCCCCATGCCTCAGGTCAAAGGCACAGCCGGTTAGACTGTGTGGCTGAGCTGGTGGTTGCTCCTACAGATTGTATCTGCATGTTGATGTATGTATCTGCTATTGTTCTGAAAGTCAATCCCTCCCAGTTGTTTTGATGATCGTCATCATGCTTAACACAGAAATGCCTCCGCTACTTCTCCTCACCCTTGTCCTCAAGTGCCAGAATCAGCCAGAAACAACATATTCCTTTTAAATAAAGTCAGAAGAGGTTTTTGTGGACCCTGGTTTGTTTCTGTGGCTGGTCTGCACGCTAGAACTCACAGCAGGTAGCCTGGCCTCACTTCACACTGTGCAGAGCTGTTAGATTCACGAGCTGTGACATCCAGCAGAAGTGTCAAATAAAGTCTTTCAAACCCTCCTGGTTGTGAAACCTCGTGTTGATGTGAATCTGTTCTGCTGATCCAGCCTGCTTGGGTGACTGCTTCTGCAGCAGATGAGGTTTTGTTCCTGAAAAGCTCTGAAACAGGTCACTTGTAACTTTCTGGTTGGTCTATAGCTGCTGTTCTGGGTAAGTATTTCTGTGAATTTTTACTCACAAGCCACTATGTGAGTCAAAATCAGCCAGAGAGTCAGCAGTGCTTGCCCTGAGACTGGCAGTAACCCATAGCTTGGGAACAAACCATTCCATTTAGCTATTAGCATCCCCCAAAATGTCAGGGAACAAACGGGGTCCAGCAGAGCCTTGCAGCTGGACTCCGAACGCTCGTCTCGGTCTCCTGACCCTTCTCAAGCAGGATCAAGATAAACCCATTGCTTCTTGCTGTTGGGAAATGCCTGGGACTAAACAAAGAGCCACAGCTGAGAGATTGTTTCTGTTCTGAGGAAAAGACCCGTAAATGATCCTGCTCGTGAAAGATGCTGAGAGAATTTTCCAGGGAATGGTGGGAATTCAACTTCCTTTCCCATAACTCCTTCTCGCTCCAAAATGCCTTTCAAAACCGCCCATAAATCCCTGCCTTAAGTGCTGTGTTGGGAATTGCTGGAAGGGAGCAAATGCAGCTGTGATGGAGTAACGCAGCATCCGTCTGGAAGCGGACAGAAACTTCAAGAGCAATAATGGGGCCATTGATGACGGGTCATCCCAGTGGTGCCTGGGCTGACCCGACCCTGCTGGAGGCGGCAGTGGGAGCTCAGTGCTCTGGTGTGGCCTTGGCCAGAGAGAGAGGATCCAAATTACCCTCCGTGGGAGGCAGGCATACAAACCAGCCCCGCGGGCTACAGTGGTAAAACAAAACAGAGACAGTGAAAAAAAAAAAAACCCCAATGCTTCCTGATCTCTGCTGATCAAACAGGAGCCAGATGGGTGGGAGGGCATCGCATCAGGCCCGTGGGGTTTTCTCCCTACAGCAACATGGTGATTAGAGAAGTAGCTGGGGACTGAAGCTTCATTTGCCCCCCCTTAGGGTTTTCTTTAGCCTAAATGTCTTCTCTAACACATCCTGGCATCTTTTGATCTACCCTGTAGGGGAAATCCCTGAACTTTCCACGCACTCTCTTCGTTCTCATTCTTCAAGCAAAAAAAAACCCAAACCCCAAAACCATAATGAAGAAGCCTATGGGAACGTGTGGGCTGCCCAGTCCGGCTGGGGTTGCTCGGTGGCAAACGGGGTTGTTAAAACACCGATCTGGCTCTAAGAGCAGCAAGGCTGGAACGAAATAGGGTCGCCACAAACGAGCCTTCACCTGCCACTTGGAGGGGACAAAGCTGCTGGAGGGGAGATTTACGGTGGAGCAGGTGCTCTAGCAGCGAGCGAGTCCTGCTCGCCCGAATTCCCTTGTATGAAAAATGTTGTTTATCTCAGTTCTTCTCTGGCCTGTCCTGGGTGACATGCTCTCCCCTCTGCTCATCGGCGTTTTTCTGGTTGTGGAGCAATACCGCCTGCCCTCTGCTGGTAAAATCCCAGAGCTATGGAGGAGAAACCCTAAACCAGGGGCAGCATTTGGTTGAAAACTTGTCGTGTGTGTTGAAAAATTGATGATCTTTTACAGTGAACGTCAGTGACTGAGGCACCGCTCGGACGTGCGATAGCAGAGCAGAGGTTTGGGAGGTCCCTGGGGGACAGGTCTCACTCCAGTATCATTGATGGGGATGGTGAGATGAAGACATTAAAAGATGTAACCTTTGCTCCAAGCACTGCTGGAGGGAGTGAGTGGGCAAACTGCGAAGATCTCGGGCATCTCCAGCTGCCAGGAGCAGCTGCACTCGTGTGTTGAGGGTACCAAGAGCAGTTTTGGACCCTCCTGGGCAGACGGTGCCCCCAGCCCATCAGTCCTTGTCAGGGGTGAAAAGGACCGAGGAGGACACAGGACTGTAGCTGTCTGTATGATGTCTCCTGGGAGGTGCCACAAATGTCAATACATATGTTTCAAATAAAAGCCACTCTCAGTGTATCCACAGAGGCTGCTTGCAGCCAAAGGGTGTTTTATGTGGAAACATATTCTTCGAGCTCTGCTGTGTTTTAACTTCAGCTGTCAGAGCCAGAGCTACTCCAAACTCCTTCCATGGCAAAATGCTTGTTGCAGCCTGTGGTTTCCCAGCTGAGGAGATGCCAGGCTGCAGAGGATCGAGCCGCAGAACATCGCCAGGCATGATCCCACCAGTGTGTACCAGTGCTGCCACCCAGCACTGCCAGCTGTTGGGAGAAAGGTGAGAGTGCTTTGTGTCTTTAGAAAATAGCCTGGGCTGAAAATACTGCCAAACATTACAATTTGCTTTGATATTGTTACCTTTTATTCTGCTGTTCTCCATGATTCCACTGTAATGAAGGCATAGGGTTCATATCCTGTTTTTATTATAACTTTGTATTCACTTTCAAAGCAAATTGAAGGCCAATTGACAAGTGCAGCTGACCAGACACCAATCTCTGTAGATTATGTTAGTCCCCCTTAACAGGACATCCATGGTGGCTCAAGGTCATTGATGAATCACTGAATCCCAGGCTTCCCTATGCTCACGCTCCACTGAAGATGCTGTAAATAGATAATTACGGGTCTCCCTGGTGCTTAATCTCATGAGCGTGAAGCTGCAGGACAGTGGAGGGGTGTGAATCCCTCTCTTGTTCCAGTGTCTTTCTTCTGCATTTAGAGTTGTCCAACCCTCACCCTGGGAAGAGGGACTGACAGTTTGGTTGCACAGGGAGATGACAAGGACCCTTGGTTTCACTCCAAGATGTCCCATGATGTGATCTGGCACAGCGCCAGGGCTGCTACAGTAACTCGCAAGGAAAAATTATGATCTGAAGAGGAGGAGGGATTGCTGTGGGACAGCTCTAGCTAAGGCTGCTCCTCATCTCACCACATCTCACCACCAGCAACACCTCCAAAACCAGGTGAAGAAATAATCCCGGAGAAAAAATAATCCCAAATGAATTATTTGCTCTCCCAGTACATCCTTCTGCTTGTTCTGCTCCTTGCACTGGTCCCAGCTCTCTCCAGGAGTATCCCCTTGGCCCGTTGTGTTTCATAATGGGATTGACCTGCCCCATGACACATCTGCCTGCGAAGAATGGGGAGGGAATGGCTCCAAAACTTTCCTTCTGGGGGTGTTGCTGTTGGTAGATGTACCTGCCAGCTGCCTGCAGAGGATCGTTTCACCCTAAATCACTGTGCTGGGACAAGAGTTAACCACATGTATCAATACAGGCTGGGGGATGTCCTCCTGTAGAGGAGCTCTGAACTGAAGGACCTGAGGGATCCTGGTGGATGACAGGTTGTCCATGAGCCAGCAGTGTCCCAGTGGGATCCTGGGGTTCATTAAAAGGAGCATAGCCAGCAGGTCAAAGGGGGTGATCCTCTCCCTCTCCTCTGCCCTGGTCAGGCCTCACCTGGAGTCCTGTGTCCAGTTCTGGACTCCTCTGTACAAAACAGACAGGGATCTCCTGGAGAGAGTCACAAGGAGTCAATGGAGGCCACAAGGATGATG
>VXBZ01003232.1:0-51829 GCA_013399135.1 Heliornis fulica
ATTCTGGCTCACCGCGACAGCCACTGAAACAACTCCACTCAACTGCAGTCATACATATATGTAAATATCTTCCAGTGGATCATTATTTTTGTGGCATGACATACTTAACTGTTCTAGATGAAATATGTATGTCGCCCTTACTGGCAAAATACTAGTTAGGGAGACATATTCTTTCAGCTGTTGGAGACAATTGTAGCAGTGTGCAAGAGTAGCTGGTTTGATGTTGTATGGATGTACATCTATATATATATACATATGTATGTATCACAGAATCACACAATCTTAGGAGTTGGAAGGGACCTCTAAAGATCATCTAGTCTCTTGCCTTGGTTGGTGTGGCGACCTGGTTCAGGACCGGCACGGCGGCCAACCCCAACCCCATGCCACTCGGGCCATCAGCTCACAGACAGCAATGTGGTGGACGGCAAATGGCGTTTATTGATGAATAAACATACTGATGAATAAACAGCATTATATAGCTTAGGTTTACAACGTCACTTCTGTCTGCTTGCGTCCTAAACTAAATGCTATGAGCTATCCGGAGAGGCACTAGATTTCCATACAGAACGAAATCTTCCAACCACCAAGCCCTAACTACCAACACTAATCCAAACACCCTGCCTGAGCAGGATCACCTAGATTGAATCACACAGGAACACATCCAGATAGGTCTTGAATGTCTCCAGAGAAGGAGACTCCACAACATCTCTGGGCAGCCTGTTCCGGAGCTCCGTCATCCTCTTTGTGAAAATGTTTTTCCTTACATTCACATGGAGCATCCTATGCTCCAGCTTGGACCCATTGCACCTTGTCCTATCACTGGCCATCACTGAGAAGAGCCTGGCTCTATCCTTCTGACACTCAACCTTTACATATTTATAGACATTAATGATGTCACCCCTCAGTCTCCTCCAAGCTGAAGAGACCCAGCTCCCTCAGCCTGTCCTCATAAGGAAGNGGGCACATTGCTGGCTCATGGACATTTTTCTGTCCACCAGGACCCCCAGGTCTCTCTCACCTGCACTGCTCTCCAACAAGCCAGTCCTGAACCTATACTGGGACTTGGGGTTGTTCCTCCCCAGATGCAATACCCTACGCTTGCCCTTGCTAAATCTTATTCAGTCTCACCGTGCCCAGCTCTCCAGCCTGTCCAAATCTTGTTGAATGGCAGCACAACCTGGTATGTCAGCTACCCCTCCCAGTTTTGTGTCATCAGCAAACTTGCTGATTGCACTCTCTCTCCTCATCCAAGTGATCCATGAATACACTGAACAATACTGGTCCCAGTACCGACCCTTGAGGGACTCCGCTAGTTACAGGCCTCTAGTCAGACTCTGCCCCATTGGTCACAACTCACTGGCTTCCTCCCTTCAACCAGCTCTCAATCCACCTCACTGCTCTACCCTGAAGGCCACCCTTCCTCAGTTTGCCCACCAGGATGCTGTGGGAGTCAGTGTCAAATGCCTTATTGAGGTCAAGAAAAACCACATCCACTGCCCTACCATCATCCATCCACCTGGTTATACCCTTGTAAAAGGCTGTTAGGTCAGTCAAACGTGACTTCCCCTTGGTAAAACCAAGCTGATTGCTCCTAACAGCCCTCTTGTCATTGATGTGCCTAGAGACAGCACCAAAGATAAGTCATTTCATCATGATTGTGCTATGAAAACTACTAATTATTAATATATCTATTCAACTACAATAATATTATTAGCATATTATTAAACCTATTGGAAACAAATGTGCTTACTTTTCCCCAGTGTACAACACCTAGCAATTCAAGTGCCATTTCAAAGTCTGCAGGCCCAAAAACATGCATTACACTGTTTCCATGTGACCAGAGATACAAGTCCACAAGACTCAGAGCTTACTGAAGGCAGACTTTGCTGTGTGGAAGGTGGAACTGGAGCATAAGTGACTGTGAAATTGTACCTGGAAGGGATGCAAGGAGCCCACCTAATCCAGCCCTCTACATGGCTGCTGGTTTTGGCCCACAAGTGAGTGTTATCCACATTCAGATATTTCCTGATGCACCAGTTTCCTCCATGGCAAAGCTGGTACACTTGCCATTTTTTGCAACGTACTACTTTTTTAAACCACTAAATATACATACACTCCCCTCTAGATATGCATGCAAGCACAGAAATAAAGATTGTCGTGACTATGTAGGAAGTAGTAGTTGGATAACACATACAAGAACATAATTTAAAAGACAAAAATACTGTCAAGGTTGCTGAAGAAATGTGTGAGGTTATACCACAAGGTTACTTGGGAAGGTACAGGCAAGAATATTTATTATTTCATATGTATTATGCACAAAAGGGACCATTAAGATTATTTAGTCTAAAATTTTCTATAACAGAAATTTTAAATGTTATGAGATTTTCCCGGATCTTAGTCACAGTCTGGCAACATCAGCCCAGAGGAATATGAAAAAGGTAATGCAAAACATTTTTTTACTGTTTAAGGAGATAAACAACGTGATACAGGTCTTACTACATTGATTAGACCACTGTTACAGATACATTCCTGTATGCTGTCAGAGAAAACTATGGACACAGTTAAGTGACCATTATGAAAATGCACATTTATGGGAGAAAAATGGCTATTTTCTGCAATTATTGCAAGTTTCTTTTAGGCATCAGTGATTGAATCATCCAAATAGAAAGCTCTCCAATATTAAAAAGAAGGTTGTATTAACTACAAAATAAATTACCAAGTTCTTGTCAATTTGATTAAACATAATGAAAAATTGAGTCAGTCAATGAAAAAGAGAATGAGATAAATTAACTGGTTATAGATGTACCTTCTTAGGCATATCTGTGTTCTCAGAGTTTGCAGTGAGGCAAATATGCACATTTGAACCTTCACTCTGGATCATTCTGGATATCTCCCTTACTGCACAGGTTACTGTGTACATTCTTTCTAGTCATAGTCCTTGTAGCTAAGAGTTAGCCCAGCATTAAGACTTTAGAAAATTTTGAGGTGGCACAAAAAATTCACTTAAAGCCCACCAAAAACCCTTTTTAATAAAGGTCAGAGGAAACCCTTATCTTGTTACAACTGGATTTTGAATGCCTTTGTGGATAACAAATTTACAGTTATTTTTGTGGTTGACTTTAGGTAGCCAAGCCACCAGATGCCCATTAAACTTCTCTATCACTACCTTCTTTCAACATGGCAGGAAGAAGTCAGGTGACACTTATTTCCTGCAACACGAACCTGTAGCTGCTAACAAAGGAAAAAATGCAAATATTTATTTTGTCCATTATATCACTATGTAGAATCATAGAATAATAGAATTCTAAGGCTGGAAATGACCCCCAAGATCATTCGGTCCAACCATTAACCTACCACCACCAAGTCTACCCTTAGACCATGTCCTCAAGCACTGCATCTATCCGTCTTTTAAACACCTCAAGAGATGGGGACTCAAACCACCTCCCTGGGTAGACTGTTCCAATGTTTGATGACTCAGTAAAGAAGTTCTTTCTAATATCCAACCTAAATTTTCCCTGGCGCAACTTGAGGCCATTACCTCGAGTTCTGTCGNTAAAAAGTATTCAAAATCTATATTAAAGCACAGTCCTTATCAAGACACCCAGAACACTTGGAATACATTTGCACATACACAGAGAAAATAATTGTTAGGGAAAGACCTAATGTCTTCCTTGGTTGTAATCAAATGCTGTTTTGCAACTGTGCTGTTGAGGGTCAAGTTAAAGGACTTGTTTGTTAATTGAATTTTAGTCTCCATTAAGTGCATGAGGGTCCAGTTCCCTCTTCTGAAGCTTGAACTATGTGCATCATTTTCCAGTCAAATTATGTGCTACTAGAACCAGAACCATGTCGCGTACCAGAGGTCTGACCTTACCCTTCTTCTGCATGGCCAAACTAGGTTTTATGACACTGTAATTTTCATTTGATTTAAGCTCCCACTAGGTTAAAGCAATACAAATACTATTAAGGAATCTATTTTAATTTCAAGAGTATGCAAAGAGTATTTAAGTTTAGTTTAAGCTATGTCTCAAACTACCAGGCACAGACAGCTGGTCAAGTTGACATTGTTTAAGAAGTCACTAGTGAAAACTACACTGTTCACTCTGAACCTATAGCAAAATGAAGCAGTGCCACTTACCTTAATTTTGTTTAACTATGTTTAAAGTAGATTTAATTTGTGACTTCACATGTCTGAAAGGTGTATGAATGAGCAATTATGTTGGTCATGTTTGTACATGTGAGTCTAACTTGCATTTTCATTCCTTAAATTTATATGAAATGTGTGAAATCATCCTTTTGGTTTGCTTTAATTAAATTGGTGTTTAGATTATTCCGTTAGTTAAGAGGAACACATCCTTATTTGTGTTTCCATAGCAAATAGCTAACTAGTGATTTTTTAACGGAGAAACCACAACTTGCACACTGATAATTTTTTTTTTTTTAAACAGGAATAGAGAAAGAAAAAATTTAGAAATAATTGAAGTAAGAAAAAAGAATGTAGCCTTTCACAAATAGTAGAATAATACTGCTTTTATTTGCAGTTTCAAATAAACTAACTCCTATTCCTTATGAAACTAAATCTCTTTGAAGCAAGATGCTACCAAATAATTTATGTTTTCATTAAATAGGTATTTAATTTTGGTGTGCTGATCTGCTAAATTTGTGGTTGCCTAATTGGCTTAGCTCTGTGGAGCTTGAGAAAAGTATCAATTCATAAAGAGCCAAGCAATTTCTATTTATCACTTCATAGTAATTTTTATTTTCTTGCTATCATCTAATTTCCTTTTTCTTTCCATTTCTCAGAAATAATTATTATTCTTACTGAACAATAATTCCTTCCAGAGATAAGAAACTTTCTGGTACATTTAATTAATATCAAATGAGGTAACACTGAAAACAGAAACAGTTGCAGAAAAAGGAGGGGCCGTCGTAGGTCAATACAGCAAAGAAGGCAAACATAAAATTTTAAAATAAATGCTATTAACTATGCCCACTGCATTAAGATCTGTGACTACACTTTTCCCCAACTTTCTACTTTCTTTTCATCTCAGCACTTATTCCGAACTCTGTCTTAAACAACTTCACTGCAAATTTTCTGCACTAAACCAGTAAGAAAAATAGCTTAGACCACTGTAACCCATTAAAAATTACATATACAATAGAAATACTTCAAGCTACTGCTGTATAGTTAGGGCATCAAATATATGGAAACCATAATGTCATGTGCCAGACAACTTGTCTCCAGCACAGCAGCCTGTACTAGGCTGAGTATTCTCAGACCTGCTTTAAAAGAGCCCAGGGTTCTTAGTACATTGAAGGAACAACTGAACCAAAGCACACCTTCATATCAAATATACTAATAAGGTGACTTCATTGCTCTTCCAAAGCATGTATGAAAGAGCTCTTGTCTATTTGGGGTTTTTGGAATACACGTAAAGGAGCTTTGGACTTAAATATTTGTAGCTACTTTATCCTGATAATTAAAGATTAGTAGACTGAGGGAAAGATACATCTTTGGTCAAATTCCTAAAAGAATGTTTTTTTGCTAAACTAGCATCAAAAATCTATTAGGAAGGTTGCCCCTTTATTAAAAACCTTGACACTCAGGGAGATTCTGGTACAGTAAAATATCATTTTGGGTCTATGTCATAGGTTAATCAATGGAGTATCTGTAGGCATACAAGAAAATTGAATCAATAAAGGGAATATATTGACAAAAGAAAAAAATATCAAAACTTTATAGCCCATTTTTATTAAAGTGACAGCTGGTGGGACAACTGGTTGATGGAAGGATCATGCTATGTTTGAGTTGTTCACATTAATGAGTCCCAGATAATTTGGTGTTTCATGCACATGGGCAATGACTTTGGCTTTTTGAGCTCATTCTGGTGGTGAGGACACTGTAGGCTTCTTTGTAAACAATAGTTTAAATGTGACTGCTAAGGAGACTGCATAGGTGATTTGAAGGTTTCAGTAAAGACATTTGCTCCAGCTAAGCACTTCTAGATTCAAGGAGACTCTATGTCACTACTGGCATTTATGAGAAGTTTGAACAAAGGCCTTATAAATTCCAACATACTGGTATTAGTGGAGTGACTTATTCCTGCTGTTACCAGTCTGAAAAGTTCAGAAAATTAATGAGAGAAAATGCCATTAAGCAAAACATGACCTGAATTAGAAAGAGGCCAGGGCATGGTAATATAGAGTGTATGATACCATCACTTAAACTATGTTGAAAGAAAACTATACAGAGAAGCTCATTGGTAAACACAAAGTTACAAATAATAAATAGAATTTCTACGTATTACTATGGTGCCCTGCTTCCTTTTTTACCTATGGAACTATTTCAATTTTTTTATTCATGGCAAAGCTGAAAAACAACACACAGATCCCTTCCCCAACAACCCTCTCCCCCCAAAAAAAAATAAATCAAGCCACACACCCAGATGGTTTTAACCTTTGCTAGGTTCGCTAGTTGTTCAGTTAAACTTTCACTTTGCAACAGTTACTAAAATTTTAGAAACACCTTAATAGCTATGTTTTATAGAGAGTGCACTGGTTTTCTACTTGGCAGCTGTCAGGTCGATAATTTTGCAGATGTAACTTCATTCACTCCCAGTTAGTCATGCTAGCTCAAAGCAAACCTTGGCTGGCTTATGCTTTCATACCAATGATCAGAAAAGTTGGCAACTTTGAGTGAGTTTGTTTGGAGTAACAGAGGCACAAACTCAGCGACACTGATACTGGAAGACAAGGACCTTCAAATGACTCTTGAAAGCCAAAATGCTCAACCTGAATACACTTCTGCTGTAGCATCCCCCTAGTGCAGATGTGCCTGACACAGCAATATGCTCTGTGTCAAGACAAAATGACACAGAAAAGCAATTTGTATACTTTGTATCTGCCTGATAAGGGGGTGTGGGGAGGAATTCAGATTAATTTTAACTGCTCACAAAATAGAGAAAGGTAAGATAGTCAGCAACCAAGGACCAAAGTTAAAAATTACAAACAGTAACAGCTCTCAGGATGTTGTGGGTGTTTGGTTTGGTTTGTTTGTTTGTTTTTAGAAAGATTAAAATGTCATGATAAGAAACAAAGAAGGAGTAAAAAGTAGGAAAGAGTAGGAAAATGAGAGACTTACAGGAGAGAGGCAAGAAAGGAAAATAAAAGCATTGCTCCTCTGAAGGCATCTGTCCAGTTTGATCTGGTTACCAAAAAGCTAATGGAGAGAAAGTGTCTGCAGTTTGAGCTGCAGGGTGACCTAATATCCAAGGGCTGACTGTTGCTTTGAGAAGGAACACTGCCCATGTCGTGGTGGGTATCCCATCTTGCTTGCATTCCCATTATTCTGTTTCATGTTTGAGGGGCTTTTAACCGAAAGAAAAAATGTTCTAGTCACAGTGATACAAATTTCTCTGTGCTGGTCTTTCCACATCAGTCCAGTTAGTAGAGGCTGTACAGATCAACCTACACCTGCTCATCTCTACTGGCAGCAGCACTTCCACGAACAGCTTTCTGTTTTCACGAGAAGTGAATGAAACTGAAAGCAAGAAGTTGCAGGAGCTGGAGACTCTTCTCAGCACGCAGCCACACTAAGTTAAATGGGTGGGGAAGTGCATTTTTGTTCAAGCTGGTGTTTCTCCAATATAGTGCTTCTAGTAGGACTTCCAGTTCTATGAACACACCAACCACATTAACAGATCACCTTGATCTGAAGATGTCTGAAGAAACTTTTATCGGGGTTTTTAATTTGTATGGTGGGTTGTTTAAAAAAAAAAAATCACACATTTTAGAAGCGTTTATAGCAAACAGCATTAAGTACTCATCAGTGTGTCAGTAAATACCACATAGACACATGAAAACACAGTTTTTCATCAAAGTTTGATACTTATCCTTAATGAAAATTCCAAATTTTGCAACAACTGTCAGGAATGTCAGAGATATGGTGTATGGAAAAAGTATGCCATCATGGCTCTACAGGCAGAAAAAGAAAACAAAGAACTTTGGAATACAGATTTTTTTTTTCCCACGTATGCATGGAAGGACTGAATGAATTTAAAGGAAAATGCTCTTGATCGCTTTTTGACAGGTGTATGTGGCTTATCTAAATATAACCTTTTCTTTGACAGGTTAATAAAGGAAAAAGGCAATGTGCAAAACAGCCAGAGACACTGAAATGAGGATGAGAATTTTCCTAAGTTGTTTTTATAGGCTTTAAGATAGATTTGTTCTGTTTTTAACAAGCTGTTATTTACGGTTCCCAAGATTAGCTTCTAAGCAACCAATCAAGTAGACCTCTATCACCCTGACACAAAAAGATTTGGGAATAGTAATCCTCTGAATAAGAAGATATCAGCATTCAGAAGCATGCAGAGTTATAATAAAAATTTCCACTTGACTTAGTGCATTGTTTCTAATTCTTTGCTTGAAATTCTTTTCCACTGCAGAAATTACAATAGTGTCTAGACTCAGTGAGCTCCAAGTTCATCTACTGCTAAATGGTGTTGTCCCCAGGTTGCAGCTACTACTGATGCGAGCAACTTTTATCAGTACTGATTCTTAAAATTCAGGCAACTGTCTTGTCTTCCAACACAGATCTAGACCAGAAATACACCTGGCATATCAGATGGGGAGAAATCCACTTTGTGGGGGTCTTTTATGGAACAATTTCTTACCAAGTTTCTCTATTGCAACATCTCTCAATGCCCATTCTTCCAGAACTCACACAGAGAAAGATAATTTATCAGGACAAGAGAATTCTCAAATTGGCAGGGGTAGAAGGCAGATTTTTGGCCAAATGTGTGATCACACTATTGAAATGGACACATTTATTTTGTGGAGATAATTCAGAGGAAGGAAGGCCCTGCAAAGGGTTGGGCCAACCTTACGAAGTTCAACAAGGCCAAGTGCTGGGTCCTGCACTTTGGTCACAATAACCCCTGGCAGCGCTACAGGCTTAGGGCAGAGTGGCTGGAGAGCTCCCTGGAGGAGAAAGACCTTCCGTGTGTTAGTTACAGGTGGTTGAATGGGAGCTGGCAGTGTACCCAGGTGGCCAAGAAGGCCAATGACATCATGACTTGTACTGGGAATAGTGTGACCAGTAGGAGTAGGGAAGGGATTGTCCCATTGTACTCAGCCATGGTGAGGCTGCATCTTGAGTACTATGTGCAGTTTTGGGCCCCTCACTACAGGATGGACTTTGAGATGTTGGAGCACGTCCAGAGAAGGCAACTAAGCTGATGAAGGGTCTGGAGCACAAGTCTTGTGAGGAGTGGCTGAGGGAGCTGGGGCTTTTTAGTCTGGAGAAAAGGAGGCTGAGGGGAGACCTTTTCCCTCTCTACAACTACCTGCAAAGAGGGTGTAGAGAGGTGGAGGTTGGTCTCTTCTCTCAGGTAGCAAGCAACAGGATGAGTCAAAGTGGCTATAAACTGCACCAGTGGAGATTAAGGTTAGACACCTGGAAGAATTTCTTTACTTAAAGTGTTGTCAAGTATTGGAACAGGCTGCCCAGTGAAGTGGTGGAGTCACCATCCCTGGAGATAGTTAAAAGGAAAGTAGATGAAGTGCCGAAGGACATGATCTAGAGGTGGACTAGGCAGGGTTAGGCTGTGATTGGACTCAATGATCTTAAAGGTCTCTTCCAACCCACGTGATTCTATGATTCAGAATGGCATGTTTACTGTAGACACCATGACTACAGTTGTTCTGTCTGAGACACAGCACTCAGCCATAACTGACCGATAACAGGCCAGAAAGCCCTAATGCTCAAGGAGGTAAGGTTTGACACACAGCTTTAGAGCAGATTGGGGTCT
Organism: Heliornis fulica; assembly: GCA_013399135.1. Taxonomy (NCBI): domain Eukaryota; kingdom Metazoa; phylum Chordata; class Aves; order Gruiformes; family Heliornithidae; genus Heliornis; species Heliornis fulica. Next base: position 9,813 of record VXBZ01003232.1, read on the forward strand.
GTTCTTATTTTTCCCCATCACAAGACATTCATTATTCTTTAACATTTACAGTTGTCCAGCAGTTTACTCCAAACAATTATATTCATCTCTATATGATGCAACATGCCTTCTATAGAATATAGCATGCAACATAATAATATAGTACCTTAAATAGAATTTGGGATGAAAAATCTTTAAAAATATTTTTCTGTATCTTTATCAATATCATCCTCCCTCCATGTGTCAGAAGCAATCACACACAGTGGAAAGAAATAATACACACTGCCTGGGCAACCAGAGGATGCAGAGCTTCTTCTGCAGAGATTATAGTGCTCTGTTGCATGTTCATTTTTCCTACTGGTGTTATACCTCAAATTAAGCTAGAAAGTTGTAGGACAAAAAAAAAATGTGAAATTTTTCTTCCTACACTTTGGAAGTACCACAGGCTATTTTTAGTAAACCTTTTTGCTAGGACAAAAAAGACAAAACCATAGTCTAACAGATTTATGTGACAGACTGGATACAGCTTTCAGAGGCACAATTATTAAAAAAACGATGAGTAGTTAGAGTTTAACTGAAACTAACAGGAGTCCCAGGTGCCTTAAAGCTTTGACAGCCATCCAAATTTTGTCCAGTTCATTCAAAAAGCACTTGTGCAACTGAAGGTATCAAATCCTAACACTTTCTAATGCTGCAGCAAAAAGTTGAAGCCATTTGCTATCAGCTTCCATGTTTTCTTCTAGACATCAGAGGGAAAAAAAAAAAAAAAAAGGAAAGGATTGAGGGCTCAGGTTGTGACTATCGAGATGGAAAATGACAGCAAAAATTATATGGACCCCAACCCCAGCCAAAGGAAACTGCTAACTTCATCAGCAAACCATTAGGAGGAAAAAGAGCAATGGAAAGCCAACAGGCCTCTACTATAGAGGTAGAATTATCTGACTTGTTCCCTTTAGATTCTGGAAAATACTGAAGCCTGGAAAACAGCAAGATGTGATGACACAGAAAAAAAGTATGAAAGGAACAGACAAGTTTTACAAAGCTAATGATATTGTGTTAGTTTTATAAAATTCTTCATAATTACAAATGATGTCTTTTTAATTATTGTACTAAGTCTCACTCAGCACTTTAAAAATTTAAATTACATGGAGTGGAAATCTCTGAGTAATACAGTGTTAAACTAACAGCACTTCTAATGCTTTAGAAGATTTGGAACTCTCCTGATGAAACAAATAAAATAAAACCTCCACAGCAGCCACTTCCATCCAAAGATGGAAGAGTTTATTTCTTGTGGATAGGCTACGTAGAAATGATAACTGAATTTTATAAACCAGCAGATATTATAACCTGTGAGACCTCTCAGGTATTTGAACCAAACACCAGAAATGTTTATGAATTGTTGTGGAGAACACATTTCAGTAAGCTGGATGGTTAATGTATAGAATAGCCATGTCTTCCATGCTCCCTAATATATAAACCACCAACTAATCCAAACTACTGCATCCCTGAGTACAGCTGTTTGCAAACAACAACAAAAACAGTGGCAGAAAAGGCAAATGTGTACCAAAACTGAACAAACAAACAACAAAAGCCCCTTTATGTGCAACAGAAAGGGTCAACTCAGCTCACCTGTGCTGGCTGCTTGGGAGTCATCTCTGTCACCAGAACAAACCTACAGGGCTGAACTTCACCTAAGAAGAGTTTCTAGTATTAGCAGCAGAAAAAGCTTTGGGGCCATGAGTGATTCCTAGCAAAAGTGTTATTAATATTCAGTCAGTGGTTGTGGAGAAGAGGGAGAAGCCACAGATGTCTGTAAGAGCCCTGTTCCCACCAAAACTAGTATACAGTTAATGGCAGAGCCTCCAACCATTGCACTGCAAACCTATAGCACATGATTTCTGGTGAGAAAGCGAGACATAGAATTTTTGCATCATATACCTAGCAGTTAAGTTAGAAAAACTCAGGTAATTTATGTCAGGAGGCATATTGAAATGAGCTGGGTTACTAGCTAAATACTACATATATTTTTGTGGCCTATGAACCTTCTTCTCATACAGAAAGTACTAGCAGAATAAAAAATTATATATTTGTCTTAGTTTCTGTTGTGTTACATCTAACCTATGCCTTTGCCCTCAGGGGCTAGGAGCAACAAAGCAGAAGAGAAAAGCTGTAACAGCTTCAGCTATAACATCTGGAGCCCCAGACAGCTCCACATGTCGCCATGGCCTCTTCTCTATGTCTGCTCTGATTCCTGGTTGAAGTATATCTCATGAAAGACAAAGGCTGTCTTAGTGAATCCTGAATATTATGATTTTTCTTTACTGCTATTAGTGGTGGGAGCCAGAGCAGTGCTGCAGGATGCAGCCCAACAGACTGGCACATACCTCCAGAGACACAGCCAGGCGATGTCAGACTCCAGGAAGATGCTTTGCAAAGCCAGTACATTTATTTTGCATATGAAGAATGGACCAAAGGCCATGGCATCCTCTTCAGCAACAGTACCATGTGCAGATCTAGGAGAGTGAGGAATCTGAAAGGGTTTTGCTGAGAATGGTTTGAGGAGCAGCTCTTCCTGTTAACTTTTCCCATGGAACCTATGGACTCACCAAAGCTAACAACAGGAACTGTGCTAGAGCCTCAGCTATATAATTGCTGTTACTAAGAAAGTGTTTTTCTCTGCATTATAACCTACAAGAAATCATTAAAGATGTGTTCAGGAACCCACTTTTGCTTAAAACTAACCACAAATTGAATAGAACAGATAAGCAAATAATTCCAAAATAAAGAAATATCATCTCTGGCTAACATGACTACATGTTGTTGTCTCCTGGCCTCCCATGTTGCCTAATGAGTTGAGCATAGAAATAAATAAATTGTGTCTTGTCACTTTCACTCTAGCGTGTCAGTGACATAAACTGTGTCTCCAAATACTGAATGGTATACGAGGATGTGTGAAATCCAGAGTGAATACTCCATCTCGTGGCAGATATTATGTTCCCTATTGACAAAAGTATATATACAAAACCAACATTGTACAAATCTGTTAAGTCTACTGTATGATTCTGTTAATATTGAAAATGTAAAAATAGATACCTTTTCTCAGAATTAGAGCAGAAATAGCTCTGTATACGCATATGGTGGTGGAAATCAATTATAATTTGAAACCCCTAATCTTCAGTAACACTTCTACCCACAAAAACAAGGAATCAAAATTCATAACAATCAAAAAACACAAAGCAAATTAACAATTAAATCAAATTCCTGAAATATTCCTGAAACAATCCATCACATTCAATTATGGCATAAATTCTGCACAGATAGCATAAAAGATATAGCAAATTGGAATTACTATATTAATTTTTTGTGTATTTTAGTTCGTTAAGTATTGATCTAATATTGTAATACATACACAAATTATTGTAGCCTTAAAAAAAAAATAAAATACATGCTTCAAGGAGAGAATGTGTGGTGCTACCTTAGTTCTCCAGAGATGCATGCAGCTAGCTCTCCCCTGATCCACATATAAATAAACCAAAAATTGATCATTAAACCATTCTCTGGTTCATTTGCAAAACCAGCATCATCCTTCAGGCTAAAGAAGAAGATGGAAGTCCTTGAAATAACTTGGATCGTATCAGTATGAAATTGCAATAATGTATCACCCCAAGTAATCAGAAAATCAAAGAACTTACAAAAAACTAACAGTATTTGTTTGACCATTGGGAACACTGTATCAAAAAATTCTTTTCCTGACAACCATGTTAACAGGCAATGAATGTCAGAAAAGTCCAGGGAAAAAAAAAAAAACAATAGACAAATGCTGCTCTGAAACTATTTAATATGTGTAGCTTGATACCCCTAAAGGCTCAAAGAGATACCGTTCTTCGTAGGTTCAGATTCTTTTAATCTCTTAATTCTCTAAGAAACCATCAAAAAGTCCTTCAAGAACTTTTGCTTCATCTCCAGAAAATGCTTTAGGAGATATCACAGCTAGTAAACACAAAACACAACCTAGTTTATCCTCCATGATATCCATTGTGGGAACACCTTAAGCCATATCATTGGACCCTCATCTGCCTTATCTGACTCAGACATGCTTTCAGGTTCTCTGCAATTTTCTCTAGCTATATACCAACTGTCTATCAGGGTTAGATTAATAAACACTGTCTCTCACCCATACACTTATTTCCATAGAAAGGATCTATAAATTTGCAGATTAGACAGAAGCTTCCATGTACTGGGAAAAGTGAGTTTGAAGGCAGCCTGAATGCTTTCATGGAAGTGTTCTGCCTCTGGTCCTAGCCACAGCTAGGACTTTTATCAAAGGAAATTCCATGCTTCAAAGGCAGAAATCTATTACTGAACACACATGCACTGACAACTCTATAAAGAAGCCGTCACACTACTGATGCCAAGAGATAACTTCTTGTGTTGTGGATGCACCATCCCTTGCAGTGTTCAAGGCCAGGTTGGATGGGGCTTTGTGAACCCTGGTCTAGTGGAGGGTGTCCCTGCCCATGGCAGGGGGTTGGAACTAGATGATCTCTAAGATCTCTTCCAACCCAAAACCAGTCTGTGATTCTATGACAGAATTTCTCAGCCTTGCTGTTTAACTTAATGAAGATGGATTATCAAGACAGACAGGTGGAAAGAAAAAGGATGTCTTTTTTTTTGTTCTTTACCCCCAATATCCAACCAAGTAGAACACCTGGGATTCATTCTAAGTCTTTACTGCTTTTCATTCCCATTAGAGCTATGGTCATTTGCCTCTGGGTCAAAAGCTGTACCCAACCATTTTAGATACATACAAACTGTGTTTCAGACACTCATGATCTTCAGTTGTAGTCATCATGACTGTAGCTTATAGCTACAGAAATAACTGTGACCAGTCTTAAGTACTGTAACTGTCTACTAAATGTCAGAGGTCACAGTGAATACAACAGGCTACTACTCCACTGTCTATGACTCTCCAAAACCAGTGCAATTCAAAAGCCCGTTTCTGATATGCGCAGCTTTCAGGGGTTTTAGAACCATTCGCTTGATCCCCTAGAACAGGCATTGTAACAGTGATTAAAAATTGTGAGAATAGTCATCAAGAACCAGATTCATTTTTAAAATTATATTTATCTGAGGAATCTCATATGAAAAGTATGACAAGGATATTTATAAGAAAGACAAGCAGACTGACATATGACCTGTTTGTGATTAAAGCCTCTCAGATATCCAATACTTGGGCAAAACTGTGAAGTTACATACACAGCAGTATTCAGTTAGAATTCAGTCATCATGAGCACATTCCTTCCCTTGTGGTTAGCATTATTAGTGGGTTTTGATAAGCAATATATTTTTGTCATTAAATGTTATTCTAAGAAATAAAAAAAAAAATCAAGTGCTAAATAACTAATCATTTATCTTAAATCCATTATTACCCAGTACTAGACCTCTTAACCTCAGCTGAAATTGCTACTGAAGCTTACGAAAAACTAAAGCAAAACCAAAAAGTCAAAAAACATCAGAACCCTAAATTCAGTGGTATCCAAGCAAATCAGTGCTCTGATTAGGTGAAAAGTTCAGGGTGGGGAGGGGAGGGGGTGAGCTAATTTATAATTAGGAAACAAAAGAGCACTTAAATATCTCAAGGAAGACAGTTTACATTACTAAGTTTAAAATCATCAGGATCAGACTACACAGGCACACTAACACAAACACGGTAGCTGCAGGAATTCAATATGATTTTTTTTCTGATAAAATCTGATTAAAGATCACCATAGAAACATTTTCAGTAATGTAAACAATCTATCACCACTGTTTTATCTGCTTTGATCTTGCTTCTACAAACAGGCCATTTTTAAACTTAACTGAAACATAATTAAAACAGCTTAAAATTACATTCCAAGTAACCGAATTCCCCTTTCCTATGTCATTTAGATGCAATGTTATTCACTTTGTGCTCCCTTACTAAGCAGGTGATGTTTATGGCCCTAGAGCATTTCAGGTATCAGTGCAGGTGAGTTAATTCCTATATGCATAGTCTGGAACATACTTGGAGTGAAAAAGGTGCCACGTGCATGAAAAGACTATGGATGTGTATTTTTATAAAGGTCTCCTTCTCTCTCTTGCCTCTGGAGGCAATACATATATATATATATATATATATATATACAGTGTATACAATGAAAAATAAGAATATTTAGATGTCAGGGGGAATAATTTTCCTCTTACATCTTGGGAAAACCTCTAAGAGAAAACAAAAATACCAAGCATTTTCACAACCTTCTGGAAGAAAGATGAGCTTCTATGAGATGTGAAAATGTGGTGCTCAGCAGATTTGGCTGATCAATGTGGCAATGGGAACTGCTTATCTGTCTACAAAAGTGTTTAGATAGTCTTTGTAAAGGTGATAGTAACTACACTCCTGATGAACAGCAAACTATATGTTTGACATTTTTGCTTCAAATATGCTGGAATTTTTAAAAGCCCAGAGAGAAAAAGTGTTACAAGGTAGTGCTTCACCAAGAACTGTTCATTACCCAAAAAGTTATATTTAGTAGAATAATTGACTATGTATATTTGCAGCCCAACCATTTCAATTAAGAATATTTCAGTTCTGATTTTGTATTTTATTTTTCTTATTATACTCTCTAAGGCTGTTTCCAAAGAAGGCTAAGATTATTTTCTGATAACTTAAGGTAAAGATAAGATAATAAGCAATTTACTTACATAAAGCTCACTGATAACTGCTCTTGATACTAAAATGTTTCCTCCCTAACCACTCCAAGAGCTCATAAATAGAATGCATTAAATTTGGAAGATAATTTTTTCTATATATTTTAACTGGATGCTTCAGTCCCCTCCCTTACTTTTCTCAGCCCTTCGTCTGGAGCTATCAGCACACCTTTGGAGCCAGCTGTACACCTCAGGGGTGGTGACCACCCTCTTTTCCTCTTATTGACATGCGACTGCTGCTCCAGGCCTGTTCAGCACTACCTGTCCATCACATGAACACTTCTGAGAAAATAAACCCAAACTGATGCTACTTTTCTGGAAGCCAGTAAAAAACTCTTAAGAACATCACCCCCCACCCCCCCAATCTAATTTTGTAAGTTTATACAATAATGAGTTCTGAAAGAGTCTTAGTTCTTTGTATGCCTTTTGTCAAAGAAATCTTGCATTACGCATTCATCACAATAAATGATAAGTTTTGTAGCAATGAGTCAAATCGGTAAGATACCTTGGCAGGTATACAGCTGATCTGGATATCTGACATTCTGACAGAATTTTAATGACAGCCACCATCTACTTTTCAGGAAGACTTTGAGGATTTTATCACAAAGGATACAAATAATTTTCTTGTGATATTTTATTATTGCTAGTATTCTACAGTAGCACATGCAGCCACACTGCAATCTAATGCAATTTATTGCATGTTTTTACCATAAACTCTGGAGACTAAAACAGGAAGAAGCTTAGATAACTATCTGAAGCACGAATTAACCTTTCCCTGGCAATTCCATATCCCACTTCTGTCAGTGCTTTGAAATAGACATTGACAGATAGGAAAAGAGTTGCAAAAACTAGTTTAATGCAATTTAAGGAAGGTTATAGTACAGAACAAGCTATCCAACTAGTAGATGTTTGGCAGCAAAAAGGTTTCTGTGTTGGTCAAATAAACACCACCCTCCATCCCAAAAAAAAGTCAGATGAAAAGGGAAACATATCATCACTTCCTCAGTTTGATGACAACAAAGAGGAAAGAGGCAGGGAAGAGAGTGCAGGAGGAGTTTGAGTAGAAGGGGAAAGATGAGAGATGGATTATTGGTTTAAAATGATGAATAGCTATTAGTTTGATACTGAACTTCTGCTTCTCTTATTAAAATAATTTTAGTATTGGACCCAAGAGGGAATTAAATTGCTTATCCTCTCCAGTGTTCACAAGTCTTCATTCTTAATCTGCAGTTAATTGACTACTCCGAACTATATTTAAATGATTGTACAGGATAGCCCATTTAACACAGGACATGTGACCTTTCATCCCTTCCATTCTCTGACTTGCCTGCAACTTATTTTCAAGTAAGCTCATCTTTCTCCTGTTTATTTTAAGCCCATCTATACTTTACCCTCCTCCCTTTTTTTTTTTTCAGCCCAGTATGGGGCCTGAAGTTCATTCCAGCTCTGGTGTGGGGCAGAGCATCAACTGAACTGCAGCTGTAACTGAAGAGCATCAAAGACACTTGGGACTGTAGAAAAGGAGGATAGGTGATACTCCTACCTTGAAGACAGACAAGTCTGTCTGCAAAGAATGAAGTCCAGAAAGTTAAACCTCTTACTGGTCAGTATCTGTTTTTCATCTGTCAGTTCACAGAAACTTTAATAAACTAGATGAAGGCATACTGGAAAGCAGGATAACTTTCAAAGACCTGAAGGTTGCTGGAAACTGAAGGAGCATAGGCAGGAAAAGACAGTTTATACTTGCTCAGCTCTCGTTCTTCTTCATAGGCATCTGTTACTATTCCTTAAGATAAACAGGATACTTGGGTGCAATTTTGGAACTAATTCCATACAGCCAATTTTAGGTAGGATCAAGGAAAAAATGAAATGAAGAAGTCGACAGAGATTAAAATAAAATGGATAGCTATTTCTGTAGCAGCTTAACTTAAACATTTCTCATCAGTTTCTTTGACACTTTTCTCTTGCATCCTTCGTGCTGAATGAGTTACATGCCAGCTACCTAATTTATCTCCCTTTTATTTTGGAATAGATACTGCCTTCAGAGCACTGTGCAGCACCTGGCTAGAGTGCACCACCTATTGCTGTCTTCAGAGGGAACTGATATAGCAGCCATGCTGAGTCCACGCTATGCCACATTAATCATTTTCACTTGGAAAGGAGGGAACAGAGATTCAGTACCTGCACTCTACTGAGTTGACCATGTTTTCTTTTTGAGGAATACATTATTTTCCCTTTGGGTTTGTCATTAAAAATCAAGACAAGTTTATGCAAAATGACTGCACACACTCAAAAATCAACAGCACTGCTTGTCATGAGGCAAAGGAGTATTTTTGTCCTACTATAGATCTGTAGTTATGCAAAAGAGAAAATACTGAAGTGAATGGATTATGTGAAAGCCATAGGAGAAAACTAGCCTATTTCCTATCATGATGGGCACAGCAGCTGCTGTGCCCATCATGATAGGAAATTCCTAAAATTGTGCCTCTATCACAAGATACTTCATAACTCAGCATTTAGGATTATCCTCATCCTACAATGTTATTTCATAAAGTGAATTTTAAATATAACCAGTGAAGTCATCAAACACAAGTTTACACACAAACTTAAAGACAAGTTTATACCCTCAAAGAGTTTTTGTTCCATGATTTGTTTTCTAATACCTATTTTCTAAAGGCATGGTGGTTTTAGAAACCATTATCCTCCACTCTTCTCAGCCATAACAGAATAACAGTGGCCCAGAGGCTGATTCTTGGCAGACTTTTTTCTTATATCTTCTGGGAATAAGAAACAAAGAAACACTAAGACTTCTTCCTTTTTCAGCTCCCAAATTCTGTCATATCTCTGGCAGCACTTAGGGTTAGACTGTTAGGGAATCAAAAGTAAATTCCACTTAGAAAGTTAAAAAATAACCCCTAAAACCCCAAACAAACAAACAAAAAACCCCACACTTCTGTTCCTGCATTAAAGGTGAGAAAACTGAATGAGTTGAAACTGATAAAAAAAAAATTGAAGGGAAATATATCAGTTTATTAAGTACATGTTTGTATTTTAAATGTCATGGCACTTAGGCTACTCATGCTGATTTTTATGTACTCATGCTTCCCTTGGCAATACATCAATTACCACAGTTTAAAGTTGAGGTCATAGGTTAAAGGTATAAATGGAATATCTACGCTCTAAGAAAGAAAGAAGAAAATAAGATCCGTGGATCTGAGTATGATTGAACTGATTTGGCTGTGTGCTGGACATTTTTTTCCAGAAGGATATTGTGAGAGACAGCATCAAAAGCTTGGCTAATATAAAACCCCACATCTACTGGCTTCCCATGATGACAGGCTGGTTGTCTAATCCAGCCTACTGCTCCGAGCAGTGTCAACACTGAATTCCGACCTTGCTGTAATAAGTGACTTCAAAGCCGGAAAGTACATTCCAACCTACTTTCTGCATGGGTAGTACCTTTTTAAATCAAAAGCATTGGCATCATATATTAACGGATGCTCCATTCAGCACATGAGAAGATATATCAGCACAGAAAAAAAAACCCCATCCTCTGTAACTAAAGCACTGGCAAGGTATCCTCATTTTCTTTCTTTGTAAAATTAGACAATCTTGCATCGTCAAATACAGAGACAAAGTGTAAATGAGGGTTTAATAATTTAAAATAATTACAGGAAAAAGCCACCTAATTTACATTCTGCACCCAAATGTTTCACCAAGGCCCCACTGGCTGCAAACCAGTTAGACAACAGACAGCTATCAATTGCTTCAATATCAGCATCTTGCTAGCAGGAAATATTTTCCTAGCAAGAAAATGTAAGGACTTTTACTAAAATCAAACTATATTTTTGTTTCACATTATAAAGACTGGAATAGAAACTCAGATTTTGAGCAAAAAGCTATTACATTCCTTTTAAATATCCTACTTTGACTTTGCCTTTGCTTGTAAAGATCATATCCTTAGATTTTCTGGTGATAGCAGAAAGCTCTTGTTCCAAATAGCAGAATATGTAAGGCATATGAGGCACAATATGTAAACTGGATGAGAGGCAGAATTCTGCCATTAGTGTGCAAGCAAATAATTTATTGCCTTGTTATCTAATTAACAAAAAGCTTTTTGGCTAATAACTTCGGTACTGAAATGTAAAAACTGCTTTGCCAAAGCTGAAAATGCAAACCATGTCTTTTGCTGTTAGTTTCTATATAAGGGTTTTTCTAGTAATGTAACCGAAACATTTACCGAGCACTTCATTTTTTGTAAAGTGAAAAATCCAAGAAGTACAGGCCAAATTAATCCACCCACTAACTGTCACATAATTTCTTCTGGTGAAGTGCACAAGGAACCTTAGCTGGATGATCACAATGGTCCCTCTATGTTGACTTTTACATTGCTAAAATTAACTATATTTTACCTGTGTTTTTATTCCCATATTTTCCAAGACTTGATGTAGGTTTATTTCTGGAGATAAACTACTCGAGGAATGAATAAATGTGTGCCTCCAACGAAGAGATTTCTAGTATCTCTAACAAACTTAAAGAATTCAAGAATTTCAAGAATTTTAAATGTTTAGTAAGCTTGCAGTCAAATACCTAAAATTAACTTTTTGGTTAGCTATCAGCCAATGAAACACAGAACACTGTCAAGATGAAGTGGAAGAGGGACCAAAACACTGCTCTTACTGCTGAATTGAAACAACAAGCTGCTCAGATCAATATTTATGGCATATTATGCAATGGAATCAAAGATTTAAATGCACATGTTGCAAATAGGTTTCAGATAAGTATTAAAGCCCTTAAAATAACCAATATGTTGAATACATCTCTCACTTTATAATGAAGGTAGAGCAACAAGAAATAATTTAAAGATGCAAAAAGTATTCTTGTCTGCTACCTGAAACTTCAGCCCACTAGATGGTAGAATATTTCACCAGAAGCTGCCTAACAGAAACTGACATTAGGCTCAGAGCAGAGAGCAGAACAAACCTGAACCACAGCTGACAAAAGAATGCTTTGGTGCCTCAGACTGTTGTGTGAGCTCCAGCATGTGGATTTAGGCATTCCATTCAGGTATAACAATAGAGAGATGAACATGTACTGGCAAAAAAATCATTACAAACAAGTGAAATTAAAGCAAATGAGGTGCATATGTAAAAAGGAAATGATTGAAAAAGGAAAATGTGGATGCACATATCGTGATCAGACTGTAATTTAAGATCATATTTGGATGTATTCTGTGTGCTGCAGTTATCCTCTCACACAGAATTTAAACACAGGAAGGCGATTCTAACCATAGATCTCGAGGAAGATTTCTTTAAAAATAACCTTATTCATCCTCAGACAGAACATAGTCCTTGAATTCAGCAGGATTTCCAGAGCTGAGCAGATTTCCCACTGGTTTCAGCAGAACTTGATCTGAAACCTTGCAAGCCACCCCCCTCCCCAGGCCATCTCCTGCCCATGCACCCACCATCGATTGAGCAGATGTCTGTGTGTTCAGACTGGAGCAACCCTCAAGGATTACTTCCCTTTGTTGACAAGGACGACTCTTCCTCTGCCTGGAGGGCAGTTCTCACAGAAGTCGTATGTCCCTGTGAATCTGTGAAAAGGTGGTAACTATTGTGTCTTCATCATTCTGCCAAATTTCTGGAAAAGAAAAAGACTCAGATGTTACTAGGCAAGAATCAAGAGGTGAATGGACTGTAGGGGACTCACCTGCTTAAATCCTGGTGTCTAGAGTCACTTTTACTCTCTGAGCCCCCATGATACCCACACAGGACTAGCAGATGTGACCCAAGGCCCTTTGGACTCCATTCCCTTTAACAGTGTCAGCTAGAAGCCAAACAGGAAGCGTTCAGGCATAGAAAATGACACCGAATGTTTGGCAACTGAGTTTAGCTGTCAGTGTGAATGTACAACTATTGTTTCTCTAAAAAATCTTAAAAAGAGAGAAATATTTAATACATCAAAGTAGAAAAAAATCTAAGGACCATGAAAACATTTTCCATGTGAATGAGAAGATTACTGAGAGCTATTTGAACGGCCCTTCAGATTTTTATGTTTTTAGATTACTTAGAAAAATGAACAGGACAATCCATAGTTTTTTCCTCTCTTATTGAAAACTTATTTTACGTTTCTGGATGCATTTCCAAGTACCAAACATTGTTCTTTCTAGGTTTCAGTCCATTTTCTCCTTTTTGTATGGCTACTTTACTAGGTAGAACAACAACAATTATATTTAGTTCTTTGGTCCTCTAAAATGCAATACCATCAAATGAAAAACTGAGCTATCATTATCTGCCAGCTATCCCATTCAATGACTAAATTCAAGATAAAAAGAGCCAAATGGTTTTATATGAGATAAAAAATAGAAAAGGCAGATTGCTTCTAAAATAAAAATAAGAAAGTCTGATAAGTCAGTCATGAGTACAGGAGATGAGGCCTAGTTACACATATTGGTGTGATGAAGACTGACATGCCCATTACTAAAGTATAACAATTTTTAGCAGTAAAAAGATTAAGCATGAAATAAAAAGTTTACTAGGCTTTACAGAAAATGGAAGTTCAGGGGCTTCAGAAGGATTATGAAAATCTGCTGTGAACAGAAGCCTCCATGGATAAAAGGAATCAGAGATTATACCCCTTAATGGAAGAAAAAGAAAATAAAATTCACTAATCTATCTCTTCTGCATCCATGCAAAATACAAAGAAATTACTTGTAAGAAATAGTAAAAGAAAGTGAAAAAGAATATTCAGCTGCAAATTACCACAGAATAAAATGTCAAAAATGGAAGATTATTACCGGGAGAACACAAATCTCAGCATTGTCAATCAGTGATCTAGAACTTGAGGAATGTTCTTTCAGCCACAGATGTTCCAAATATGTATTTATTGGACAGTATTTTAATGAGTCATCCATCTACTGGTGGTTATCTTATCACAAGATGCAACAGGTTTTGTTTTCCTTTAGCAAATTCAGGGGCCTTTATTTATATCAGTGAGCAGCAAGTCCTCTATCTTCAGAGCAGCACTTGAGCCCTCAGCGGAGAAATGACACAGTCCCTTCTGGCCTGGCACTATGAGCCAACAGATTTCCACAGCACTGTGGCTTTTGAGATGGTTAATGAGACACACATCAGTAGATGTAGGCGATATCAAGACCTTAATTCAGCTTTAGAGATGAATACAAAATGAATGTTTATAATTTTGTTCATTCCCATTCATACACTAAAGACAACGGAGCTGGACCACTGTATCAAACACAGCGATACACCACACTGATGGTTCATACCACCCAAGGTTCAGACCCTTTTACTCTTCAGATTTGAAACTTTTCATTGGAGTTCAGCTTAATTTATCAGACTTTTGGCCTAATACCTAAGCAAGCCATAGGGAGAAATGTCTCCTCACACTTTTAATTGTCATCATTTTCTTGTCCTAGAAGCAGTCTTGCAAAGCTTGACCAATGATAGCTTAGCACATCTAATAACTTGCAGTTTACCACAGTGCATGTGTGCAGCTTTTGTTTCAGGCATATTTAAAAGACAGATCATAGAAGTGGTGACATATAGATCTTAGAATTTATTTCAGGGGCTTTGATTTAAGGGTCGATGGGAGAAGGGAAGAAATGAAGGAAAAAATGAACTTGGAGTTTCAGATTAATTCTCTTCTGACCTTTCATTGAGACATGCTATGTTTGAGGAGTGAAATAGAAATAATGACTGTTTAATTTGATCATTATTGTCAGCACATCATAAAATCTCAAAGGTAGTGACAAAACTATCACTGAAGATTTAAAGACTGGTTGCAACACTATTTGAATTGACAACAACTAACATCATGTCATTTGTATCTCTGATGCCAGAGGCAGGAGAAAATTCTATTTCAATTACTTCTATTTTATTTTTCATTTTAGTTATGAAAGTATACCTGTTAAATGTATCCCCTAATGGTACCAAAGCAGATTCACGAGCAGTTATCAAGTTTTCTGGTTAGTATCAATATCTTGGACTGCTAAGAGAATATTTATTGGGTAGTTCTCTGTTTTAATAAAACCTGTACTTTTAAATCAGATATGCAGGTATGTCAAAACTAGCATTGATTTTAAGTTACAGAACTGTAGGATTTTCATTTCAAATCATGACCTTCTAGTATATTAACTTGGTTTGTTGAATTTTCTGTAGTTTGTATCAATACAGCAAGAGCATTTCAAAATGCCCAAGAAATCCTTATCTATCTTAGGAAAATATTATTCCTTTATTATCTCTTCTTAAAAAAAACCCCAAAACTTATGATTTGTACACAAATGCAGTAAATAAAGCAACTTTTTTAAGCCTATCCATTGATAAACTAAAACAAAAGCAAACAAAACAGAAAATACATGTTTTTGTTTCAATGGGATGTTGATTTAAAACCACCCAAATGATGATATGGGATGTGATTAATCAGATTTAGTATAAATGTCCACACCTGACCTAATCACCTAAGACTACCTTCAAGCAACAACTAGTAGATACACTCAGAGAAGAGCAAGTCAATAATCATGTCAACCTAGTGTCAACATCTAACACAGACCAAGTGAATCACACGCAAGTTCTTTTAGCGAAATGCGGAAGCAGCATAGTGTAACCAGCTTAACCATTAACAACAATATTTAAATGTCTACATTTAGGATCAATGAATCTCATCCACATCTGTCTACCAGGTGTTTTGTTTTTTTGGGTTTTTTTTGTTTGTTTGTTTATGTGGATTCATTTATCAACTGTTTGTTGTAGACTCGTTAATGACCAAAGTGTTTGGTTGCAGGTTGGGACTGACGGAATCAGAGTGAACATTTTAGTTGTTCTAAAGCTCCTGCTGGTCACAGATCGTCAGTGTTTGACATTTCCCAATTCTACAGAAGTTTTCTCCCTCTCATGTTTGGATCTTTAAAACTTTGGGCTGTAAGATAGATAAAAACTGCAGAGATATTGCCCTCTGGACCTCAGATAGCTCATAACTAACACCTGTAGAAAGAACTTCATGTTTTACTGAAATAGATACTTAAACTATTTTTTAAATCACAGCAATATAAAGACATCTTTAAACCTGAGATTTTCTTCAAGTAATAGATAGTAGAAACCAAAGAACAAAAACATTAGAAGTAAAAACAAGCATCCTTGTATGTTTCTTTAAGCATATGAAGGTCTTTTTTATGAAGTCTATTTAATTATTTTCATTGCAGAATCAGCAGTAAACTTCAGTTCACAATGTCAGATAGAAACAGCAAATAAGGAGGAAAACATTCAAAATGACTAAAGTACTGACAGAAGATATCACAGAGTTGTCAGACAGAAACAATTGCAACAACTGAAATTTTCCAACTGTTTTTTAACTGTCAAATTCATAGTCAAGACAATATTCTGGTGTGTGTGTATATACACACTGCTAATTGTGGATCTAATGAGTACAATTCTCTTAAGCAGGTTCATAAACACAGTAAGAGAGAGCTGAAGTAAGCAATAACAAACACCTACACAAAATACCGTGTTCTCTCTCATTTTCCAAGTACTTACTCTGTGTGAAGTAATGAATTTCACAGTGTGGTTTTTTTGTTTTTTTGTTTTTTTTTAATGACCTCAAGAGCACCTACTGCCCGGTCATTTGAGCAAACAGTGTTTTTCTAGTGATGCATCAACAGCATGCTGCAGACAGCACTGCTACTGCCTGCACAGTAGAAGCAGTTTGGGATATTACTGTTAGAAAAAAACATGTCTAAAAATAGTAAGAAGCAATTTAATCTCAAGTTCATTGCAGTAGCATGCAACTACTAAACACAAAGTTCCCTCCTTTTCCTAAAAGGAGGATTGAGTCCCCCTGAGCGCCCTCAAAGCAGGGGTTCACCTCCTCTTCCACACTGGGCTACATTCACTCAAAGGAGTGTTCCAACACAACAAATCATGGCCACTCACATTCATAATAAATATGTTAATTATAACTAATTATTTTCTATTTGAATAAGTAAAAATATTTTTCAGGAGCCTGATTAAGATCTAGGCTTTAGCTTTCACAGCATATGTTGGCTGATACTCCCTACCACGTGATACTAAGCAGAGTAAGGCTAAACCTCTATTTTAGGAAAGGTATTATCTACACAGGCATCAGAACAAACACATATAATTTTATTTCTTTACATCTTGTATGCAAGAAGAAGAAGGAAGTCCAACTCCATTGTTTCCAAATGGAACACTCCTATTAGAACAGTAAAGTCAGGTCTATAACGTACTGAGAACTCATTTCCTTTTCCATAATTTATTTAAGAAACATTAGGGTAGTTATTAGTCAAAGTACTGCAATGACAAGCAGCTGACATGCATTTCCTATGTAAGTCCACAGCTAAGAAGTAAAATTGTTTTCTTTGTGGTCACAGTAACTTTCTTTCACACTAATTAAAGAGACAAGAATATTAATACAACTGGAATTGTGTAATAAAAGAAGTTATCAGCTATATATAGGGTTGTTTTTTTTTTTACTTCTTTCATCTAGGTAACATGCATTAATATTTGGTGTTTATATGTTTAATAAAGAATGTATATTTTTCTGTTTTTTTTATTCCCTCTGTTTTCAGAAAGGTTCTAAAACTTTGATCTTTCTCCTTGCTTGTTACAGACAGGAGGGTATAAAACCTGTATCACAGTCTAATATGGGTATCTGAAAATTCTTTCAGCTCTTTGTGCTTTTCTGTAATGCCTTTGACTGATCTAATGCAGCAGTGTCTATTAAAATAGACAAGAAAACTGAGGCTTGGTAAGTACATGAAAGTTGTTTTGTTAAGCCACCTCAGGTTTCTTTTCCATGTCCATAACTGATGCTTTTTTTGAAAAATCCCTGTAGTGTAACCTCTAGATGCTGGCAGTTATAGCACCAGCACACTATTCAGAATTATTTTTTCCTACCATCATAAAGAAAAAGTAATTTTGATGTCATGTTGGTTGAAACTTTTCAACAGTTCATTAAGCCAATAAGAATTCTCTCGGGCACCTCTCTTTCCATAAGAAAAGAAATAAATAAAAGTAACTTTTAACATCACTAGCCTTGTGATCAATCATCTCATTGATTTCGTGTCACGATTCAGAGACTGAAGAGAGAGGTGTTACACTACTGACTTGATGTTGCTGGATGTCCTGAACATCCAAGGACCAGGATAGAATCTAACCTGCAAGATGAGGGGATGTTACTGTTGCAAGCATCACTCCTTCCTTTGTGAGAAGGGTACACACCCCGTGCTTCCACCTGACTCATTTGGGCTGCCAGAGCCTCACCAAAAGGACCATGTCAGACTGCTCCCCAGGCAGGTTCAATGACAAAGGTGAAGGACTAAGCTGGCACAGTAGTAAAGGCGGGAAAGGGGGATTATTATCTTGTTTCTTATCCAATGGCTTTATAACAGAATAAACCCGAGGGGAGGGGAAGGGGGAAGGAAGTTTTCCAAGGATTTTTCTTTTCGATTCTGAAATGTTCAGGAAAGCCTTGGAATAAGCACGCACTCTAGTCTGCACAAGGTCCCGCATCAAATTTTGGGCTGAACTAAAGGTCTTATCTAAAGTATGAGAGATTTGACCAACAGTACATCTTTAACTACAAATAGCAGGACTGAAAATGCATTTCTTTATGAATGAACAGAATGAAAATGAAATCCCATTCACTGCTCACTAAAATAACTGTTATGATGTAGCAGTTTCAGCAATCGATTCTGAAAAGAAAAAAGCTAAACAGTGTTTCCCCAATACTAATACAGCAAAATTTAAAAGCCTTGTTGAACTCCATCTTTTGGAAACTGGCATGTCCCACATCCTCTGCCTCCTTCCCCTATTTTCACAAACTCCAAAAAAATAGGGAAAAAAAAAAAAAGGGAAAACATACTACAAGTAAACTGGCAGGACTCAGGGCTACAAGGTACGTTACATTTTGTGCAGTGCAACAACATGGAGATGCTGAAGAAATCCAGAGTTTCTTAAATTACAGGTAATGATGAAAAGCTAAATAATATGGAAAAAAAGTTGCTACACATGTACTCTAGGAGACATGGGCTGTGGGAGAGTTCAGGATGATTACAGTTTCTCATATAGGAATGTTGCTAAAGGTGCTTTGCTCCATTGCACCTGTAATTGTATTTTCCTTGGCTGACTGATGCTCAGGCCACATCCTTGGCACTGCATCTTCACTCCTGGCTGCATTGGCTGTTTTCAGGCCCTCATAAGTCGAGAGGTGACGGCTGCTTCACAGGCAAGGCAGAAACAGGTGCCTCTGAGTGGGAGCCTGGAGCCAGTAGTGGAACAATGATGAAGGATGGGGAGTGAAGTACTGCACTATGCAGGACTTATGAGCATGTTGCAGATATATCAGCATGCCTGAATCTCTTAGGGATCTCTAAGATCCATCCCACTTCACTCGGCAAACAAAATAAGTTTTTTGGTCTGAGGCATCTGCACTGTGACCAGATGTGGGCAAGAGTAAGGATCTGTCTCTATGCTGAACACTGAAGATGGGACATACTCTAGCCATAATTTCTACTTCTACATAATATAGTGCCAGCTGCTGCTATTTTCTGTCACATTACTTTCCTTCTGAAATTCAGCTGGCTGACAAAGATCACCCAAGTTATATTTGAACAAGATCTGCAAAGTGCTGTAGAGCTAGTTAAAGGGATATTTTAAATTATGTCTTTCAATAATCTGTACTAGGTATGCAAAAAAATCTATGATCAGTTGGCTCTGGATTGTATCTGAAATAAAAGACTACTCTCAGAAGGAGGCTGATTGCTACTTCCTAATTTCACGTGACATCTTGAAGGAGATTTAAAGCACAAGAGTAAGATAAGATATAATGAATAGACAAACCACTTCTATTTTACTGTTCCTTCTTGAGTGCTCTTACAAGCTATGTGCTTAATGAAGATAAAAAGAAAAAAACATAGCATCACATATGTGTGTGGACAGCAGGATGACCATGAGCCAATCTGACCTCATGGACAGGGAGGTCAATGGCACTCTGTGGTATATTAGAAAGGGGGTGGATAGTAGGTTAAGAGAGGCCTTTCCCCCTCTACTCTGACCTGGTGAGACCACACCTGGAGTATTGTCTCCAGTTCTGGGCCCCTCAGTTCCAGAAGGACATAGAACTCCTTGAGAGAGTCCAGTGCAGGGCCACCAAGACGATTAAGGGAGTGGAACATCTTCCTTATGAGGACAGGCTGAGGGAGCTGGGTCTCTTCAGCTTGGAGGAGACTGAGGGGTGACATCATTAATGTCTATAAATATGTAAAGGTTGAGTGTCAGAAGGATAGAGCCAGGCTCTTCTCAGTGATGGCCAGTGATAGGACAAGGTGCAATGGGTCCAAGCTGGAGCATAGGATGCTCCATGTGAATGTAAGGAAAAACTTTTTCACTGAGAGGATGACTGATTACTGGAACAGGCTGCCCAGAGAGGTGGTGTAGTCTTCTTCTCTGGAAACATTCAAGACCTATCTGGATGTGTTCCTGTGTGGTGTCATCTAATCTAGGTGATTCTGCTCAGGCAGGGGGGTTGGACTAGATCTTTCAAGGTCCCTTCCAACTCCTGACATTCTGTGATTTTGTGAAATCATGAAATTATTCTGTACGAATAGGTACAATTCCTCTTAAGTAATTAAAAAAAATATAAATTCATGCTGACAGTGAATGACTGAGGCTGTACTTGGGACTGATTTCATGGCAAGAGAAGCACATACAGGGCAGGCAGCCACTGAAAGTTTTTTCTCACTACTGTTGTGCCAAGCTGCAAGGTGGTATAAACAAATGTTCTCTGGGGACCAGTGTGCAAACTTTCATGAAGTTCTGACCCAAAACAGATTTAAATTTGAGCTGGTACCTGAACACACCAAGCTGGGAAATCTCCTCATATGCAGATTCTTTCCTGTTCCTCTCAGAGCAGCTGATTTCAGACACATCAGGGAAGTTTTTAAGACTCAGTTGTGCCTGCAAATAACTATTACATGCTCTGAAGCCTTCTGATACATAAGTTATATCTCCAGCCTTTTCACAAAACATTTTCTCCACATTTCACAGAATATTCACTAATATAAGGAAATGGTTGGATAAACATTTCACTATGAGAAGTGAATGGGAGAGAAGTCAAATTGGGAAAAGAAAATTAACTGAGTCATCAACACCCATACAACATAACATCACCAGTCAAGTCTACTACTCCTTATTTTAGCTCTCACTTACCAGGTAATGATTATATTAATACAGTTGTCTCCTTGGACTAGCAATTACCTGCTAATGTCTTATAAAATACACCTTGGAGTTCCCTGTACAGACTCAAAACATAATTAGCAACGAATACACTAATATGCTGGCTCTAGCATAAACCTTTAGGAAGTATCCAAGCAGTTTTAGATATATTTCAGTGCCATACTCTAACCATCACTTGCCCTATTAGCTTTTCTTAAGGCAATTCTACTCCTTTAAAAACTTTTGGGGCTGGGTCAAATGTTCTTGGTTAGCATTGACAAAGACAGAAAGTCTTAATTTGCTCACAGAGAGTAGTGGAACTGTTAATGTGTTTTAAACAAGCAAATAAAATAGTTGTAAAGAAATTATCTCCTCCTCCTCTCTTCTTATGGGACTGAAGAGAGACATAAACCTACAGGCAGAGATAGTAACAGAGGATAGAGATGCAAACACAGCTGTATTTGTTCATGATTTTGTTAATTTTTAAACAATTTAAACTTTGTGCTTTATGTATTTGTAAGGAAACATTGTGCCTGCAGACAGTGAAACCCAGTCCCAAGAAGCTCAGCCCAGCTGCGCATGGTTCAAGCCAGAACCCGCTTCAGATCAAGCGTCTTTTACAGAAGGCACACACACCACACCCCCTGCCCCTCATTAAGCAAACTCACTAGAGACCATCCCTTAAACCTTCACTGTGCATTAGGTGGTCTATACAAATAATAAAACCCGTTTTGCTTTGGTTAACACCTACTTAGCATTTAAAAACGCACGCTTGATGTTTAGCCAGCTTCAATGGCACTCAAGCGCCACACACCACGCCAGACACAGCGTGCTGCTAACTCTCAATGCCAAAGCACAACAGCAATATTCTTTGGCTCTGTGTTTAGCAGAACCTTGAGGGTTTTCAGAGCATTGACAACTGCTTAGAAACTTAATCCGTAGCTCAACAAAGCATATTTTATATACTGGAAGTAATGCAGCATATTATACATACCCCTAATTTTCCAACAAATGTCAGGAAAATACACCATGTATCCATCATGAATTTGATTTAATTTTGTTTCCTGACCATTATTGCTCCTTTCAGTTGATAAGCAGAACATCTTTATGTGATACCTTTGCTGTTTGAATAATCCAGTACACAGTAAAAGATACGATGTAAGCTGCTGACATAATTGGCTTATCAGGGAAGATCACTGACCAGTTAATGGGTAAAAATGGAGAGCTTCAGTGGAGTGGTCATCAGGATTGAATGAATTTTCAATTGTTCATTTGAAACATTACACGCACACAGAATAAACCGTAAAATTCTGTCAGAAATCTCATTGCACAAGCACAGATGTTGTCAGGGTATCTGCTGAATGATGAATTCATTCTCAACTGAAAGGGGAGCTGACTTGGCATATCAATCACTCCTGAAATCCTTGCTCTACAATGGTGTGAATGTGGGGTTTTTTTTAGACACTTGACATCTGTAATTTTAATTGTTTGTAGCAGTTAATATGTTGTTCTTCTAGCTTTTAACTTTTATTGCCATGAGACATTCAACTCCAAAGCCTGTCAGTTTCCAATTTGTAGAGTGGAAGCCACATAGTGAGTCTAAATTGCTGGCTATTTGTAGGGTATTCAATATTCTTGTGGGACTTACATTGTGTCTTAAGTTTCCAAAACATTTTGCTGCCATAGAAATATGCATCTAATGTTAACTTAACTTTGAGCTGCATTTCCAGGGACATTGATGTTCTTCATCTTCAAGACATGACATAATAGAAACCTGAATAGAACGCTTTTTTACCATATGATTATTTTCACCAATATAATATTTCACAGGTCTGATGTAAAAACATCTATTTTACTGTATGCATTTGCAACCAGATATCCATTTACAGAACATGGCTTGAGGTAGTCTACATAAGAGGCCAAATGTCCTGTGACAGTACAGACAGGCCTCTTTTTCAAGGGAACCTGTTTACAATAGGTGTCAACGTTTTTTATTTTGATGGGAAATGGAAGGAAAGCCAAATTGGAAAAATGGGCTGAATTAAAATAGTAAATTTATCAAACATCTTTAAGACTATAAAATCCCAATGAAGCTGAGCAGCACTGTGTAATATAGTCTATTGGGTAAAATAAATTGACAAAAAAAAACCCTGTTTCTTTGATCTCTAGAAGAAGCAACTGAGATCACATATGACCTGAATAATGATACTAAATAAAAAAAAAAATGTCTTCAGATAAAGATCTTTTACATCACAAGCCCATCTCCCTTAGACTTCATCCAGTACATGGTGGGAGAAGAATAGAAGACAGGACTGGTGCAGACAGGAAGATGTTGAAACATGTCTATATTTGCACAGGTCTCAGGTTATTAAACACTATTTAATATCGAGGAAACTATTCAAATTAAAAATGCATGCAATACATAGAAAATGTCGGTTATATTAGACAGCATCAAGTGTTGTAACCATCAATAACAATTCAGATTACCCAATTTATTAAGTTTATCTTTAATGCCACTCTAGTATAAAAATCTTGAAAAGAACTCAAAATCTGCCAAGTTAATGCTTTGCTCACAAGCTTGTAAAGGAGAGAACAGAAACAAAGACACCATTAAAAAGTATTGAAAGAATGACAAAGAACAGGAAAAAAAAAATCAGAGTTCAGCCTCCATTTCTTTTTTACATACTATCTATAGAATACCACCTTGTATAGCTTTCCTGTAACTCCACTTCTTTCACCACACACTCCTCCAGCTCCATTCCCACCCCCACTACATTGCCTTTGTTGAGATGAAAAAAACCCCAAGGATTTGGTAACAGAAACATGAGATCTCTGAGGTAGAGCTGGGCATGGAATTCAAAGTATTAAAGCACGATCTCCATGACATTTGATTGTCCTGTTATCGTGCTATGAGCTTCAGAAACCTGACGCAGCGCAGCAGAAATCATTTTAAGGTTATTTATAAACAATACAAAGCACTGAACGGCCGTGAGCGCAGATGTGCACACGGAATCAGAGTGAATGCGACAGCCCTCTACTGCAGGTTCCAATCTCCTAGAGGCTAAGTTAGAGGTTTTACTCTAACAAAAAACAAACTAGAGTGAATACTTGGGCTGTCACTGAGCTTAATATTAGTCTGTGGAAAAGCTGAGCAAGGCCTGGGACAGGAAGGTTTTTCTGAGACTTTTGTTTAGTAAACACCAGGGTTTGGATTTTACATATTTCCCACACACACACACTAAATCCAGACTTAAAATTTGAATTTAACTATAACTTTCAGTGAGTTTTGATAAAGTTACAGCCAATGCCTGTTTTTCTACTATGCTTTTGCATGGAGCCTAAATTTGAGACATTGTTGAGAAACATGCATTTTTTTTTTTTAAATCACAGAATCACAGGTTGATTTGGGCTGGAAGGGACCTCAAAGAACATCTAGCTCCAACCCCCCTGCCCCTCCACTAGCCCAGGTTGCCCAAAGCCTCAGCCAACCTGGCCTTGAACACTGCCAAGGAGGGGGCAGCCACAACATCTCTGGGCAGCCTGTGCCAGGGCCTCACCACCCACACCATAAAACATTTATTCCTACTATCTAATCTAAATCTGCTCTCCAACTTAAAGCCATTACCCCTTGTCCTATCACTCCATGCCCTTTTAAACAGCCCCTCTCCAGTTTCCTTGTAGCCCCTCTTTCGGTACTGGAATACTTGCTGCAAGTTTTCCCTGGTACCTTCTCTTCTCCAGGCTGAACAACCCCAACTATCCCAGCCTGTTTTCACAGGCTCCAGTTACCTGATCATCTTTGTGGCCCTTTGTGGACATGCAGCTACAGTTTTGAGTCCTCCTTATGTTGAGAATCCCAGAGCTGGGCACAATACTCCAGGTATGGTCTTGCAAAAGCAGAGGGGCAAAATCACCTCCCTTGACCTGCTAGCCATGTTTCTCTTGATGTAGCCCAGGATACTTCAGGGTTACAAATGCACATTGCTGGGTCACGCTTTGCTTCTCATCAAGCAACACTAGCAAGTCCTAAGGATATCTTCCAGCCTCAAGTATTCTGTTCCAGTTGCCACAGAACAGTACCCTATGACTCAAGCAGACTCCAAAGTTTCCTTCCCTGGACAGACTCAAGGCCCTTACACCTACACCTCTTTTTCCCTACTCCTCTGATCACACAGGCAGCATCATTCTGCACTCCTGTGCAAGAACCCTGTAAGATAGCCAAAGTATGCACCTGCTTTTGAACAATTAATGAATGAGGTATCGGGGAGAACACAAGGCTAAGAAAATGCTCTGAGTATCTGTGTACAGCTGAAATGTTCCGGAGATGTGATGGGCAACAAAGAAGGTTCATAAAAAGAACTTCCACTGATGGCTACTAGGGGTGGGTTCAAGGAAGAAAGGAATACAGCCACAAGATACTATTTCTGTAATAGCTTAAGCAAACCTTTAAAAAGATAGCATGAAAAATAACCAAAGACAGAAGGAATCTACAACTGAAGACCAAAATGTTATGATTTTTGAAGATAATCTAGAAGAGATCAGAAAAAACACAGTAGAGGTCAAAAAGTTAAATTAGATGCACAATTACAATTTAAGGACATAATAAATTTCCCAGGCAAATAATACTCAACTGGAGATGAAGCCTAGATATACAGAGCAACCTATAGAACCACAAGCATAGCAAAACACCACAAAATAAGACAGAAGCAGAACGACGTGCAGACATTAAAACTGGAGTCATAGAATCATAGAATTTTAAGGCTGGAAATGACCCCTAAGATCATCTGGTCCAACCATTAGCCCACCGCCACCAAGTCTACCCTTAGACCATATCCTCAAGCACTGCATCTACCCGTCTTTTAAACACCGCCAGGGATGGGGACTCAACCACCTCCCTGGGTAGACTGTTCCAGTGCTTGATGACTCAGTAAAGAAGTTCTTCCTAATATCCAACCTAAATTTTCCCTGGCGCAGCTTGAGGCCATTACCTCGAGTTCTGTCGCCTGTTACCCCAGCCCAACAATCCAGCCTGTCCAGATCCCTCTGCAGGGCCTTCCTACCCTCTAGCAGATCGACACTCCCACCAAATTTGGTGTCATCTGCAAACTTACTGAGGGTGCATTCAATCCCCTCGTCCAGATCATCTATGAAGATGTTGAACAGAACTGGTCCCAACACCGAGCCCTGGGGAACACCACTGGTGACCGGTCGCCAGCTGGATTTGGCTCCATTCACCACCACTCTCTGGGCTCGGCCATCCAGCCAGTTTGTAACCCAGCGCAGAGTGCACTTGTCCAAGCCGTGAGCAGCCAGCTTCTGGAGGAAAGTCAAACAAGATGTAGTTGCACAGAACATTGAACATTGAACTGTGTGGCAGACTACAAACCAGGAATATGCCCATCACTTGAAAGTAACAGTAAGACAGAATGGAGGATCCCATGGTTTCACACGCAAGGCAAAGCCAACAGCAGCAACGTACAAGCAGCAGGAGCGGGGCTGAAAGCAGCACTATTAACACACTGGGAGAAGCAAACATTGCAGTGAGAAGTGAACAGGCTATCCATTTTGAAGAAAGCAGTATGTTAATTTCAAATTGGACACAGCTGAACAATCTGGTGTTATCAGGACATAGTAATTGCTGCTCTTGAGAAAAAAGGCTGCAGGAAAACAGATGAAACTCAAATGTTGGAATAAAGCCTTATATTCCCAACCAGAAAAAGTTTATAAAGTAAATGAACAGGAAACTAATGCAAGGGAAAAGGTGCAATCTATGCACAGTGTTACCAAAGGGGATGGGGTGGACATCTCAGAGTACAAGATGTGACATGGTCTGCCTGTGAGCATTGGGAAGCACTTGAGGGGCATCAAGCCAAAACAGCTATGGGAAGTCTGAGGATGCTGCTCATGGAACAGCCTGAGAGGGCCCATCTACCTCATGCTACTCAGGCACAGAGAGCAGGTGAGGCACTTCTTTCAAGGAGGACTCACCAGCTGGATCTCTGAAACAAAACAGGGGAAGGACACTGCCAGCCAGCTTCTGAGTCAGTGGACTGACCTTTTACCAGTTCCCTATTTGTTTCGGCATTGCCTGATTTGGCCCATGAGCATTTAATTTGTTTCTACTTCACCAGGATTCCACCCATGATAGAAACAAGGCTTATAGAGATGTCCAGATACAAAAACTGAACACCAACCTTTATCACATGATGCCATTTTACATACAACATGTTTTAAACAAAATGCAAAAATAATGTGATAAGATTCCACACAACCACAAGCAATTACAGGTATGCAACTGCTATATGAAGTGTGTATGTGCACAGCACTAATACTATTTTTGTCCAATGGACATTTCCTTAATGCCTGTGTTTTTTTGAAAAAAAAAAAAGTTAATAGGAATTTGATTTTAAAATAAACATTATTCTGCTCTCAAAGGTTTTATTTAACAGTTTTGGATGTATTCAGAATGCCAGCACCACCCAAAAAGGACACAGTGAGGAGATAACTGACCTTGTCAGAAGAAGCAGTCTTCTCTTTTCCTTGGAACATTTAACTCATAGATGCAGTCAATTACCTTCAGGTAATGCCTGCTTCAAGGGTTTTATTGCTCTGTTCCTTTGAAATGAAATAGATTTACTAGCTTAAGTTAGATCTGTTTTGCCTGAAGTTCCAATGGCATAATTTCAGTAATATTAAAATTCTCTGATTGTAGTACTAGGCTTTAAAAATAAAGCCACCAACACCTGTTTTTGAAAGCAATCAAATATTTATGAATCTTGAAATTATCTTTTTTCGCCCGTCACCCTGACTTCATTAGTATGCACATTAAAGCAGATTTACAGGTTAAATGGATTTTTTTCTTTTTACTTGCCACATTCTAAGTGCATTGGACAACTTTTGACCTAAAAGTGTGTCTATACTTTTTAATTGCCTGGGAGAGTCTGAGCGGCTTTGGCTTAAGACAGCCATCCTGGCAGGATAAAACCAGGGCACAGCAGTATGCCACGGTTTACTACTCTGCCGTCAATATATTCTCTGCCCAAGAATCTTAGAGAGTTTGTGTTCAGTGCTGAGACATCCCAACTGACAAGAAGTCAACAGAATAAAACTGAAAAGAAAAAGGTTGGAATGTAAAGCCCATGGTTCAACATGTGGGCCCCTTGCCTCACACTTGTTCTGCACAATTAAAAGCCTCAAATTCCTTTCTCTCCTAAAGAAGCGCCTAAATTAGTCACACAGCAAGAGGCAGACAGAGATTCACATGAGGCAAAAATAGTTTGACCTTCAATGAGAATCCTTTCACCTCTTGTTTTGATTTATATATATTTTTCTTTTTTTCTTTAGAAATACTTATAAAACAGGGACTAGCAGAAACAGACTCAACTGCAAAGATCACAATCAGTGCAGCAACCAAATTAAGAAGGTACTGAATTTAATTGCCTGTTGTCCAGATACACACAATTCATGTTAATTTAAGATCCTGCTTTCATTGCAGCTAAAAAGCAAAGCAAAAAGATTCTCAAGAAACAAAAGAAACTGTCTACAACAATTGCAAGCAGTCCAATATTTTGTTCATTAACTCCTAATTAGATAGTTCTATAAAGAAGAACGAGCACTGCTGGATTACTTATCCTACTGCAAATCCCCAGACACCACCTATAGTGTGTTTATTTTCACAGAAGCAATAGGATTTAATTCTACAGTAATTACCTCCCAATTTTCCTTCAGAGCAGAAGTATATTACATTTCCTACTAAACCGAAAACAGATTCTATCAAGTAGTTGCTGTCTTGCAACTTACTGATAAACCAACAGAGGGGAAACGGTTTAAGAATTTGTATTCATCTTCAAAAGGTGCCAAGTCCACAAGCAACTGCTGGATAGAAAAAGCAGGGCTAAGACCAGTGTGCTTGGGCCTTTGTATGATCAATACTAATTTTGTTCAATATTCACTGGACAGACCATAGTATCTACCTGCATCCATTTCCTTTATATAAAACTTTCTCTTGCGCATCTCAAAAAAATTAAGAAAAAATAATCAGTCATTCCTATTTGCCTACAAGTTTGAACACCATACTTTCAGTGGCTTCTTCTTCAGCTTTTACCTAACTGCAGCATACTCTGCTGAAATCTGTAAGAAATTTCTAGTTACGCCACTTAAAGAAATGCATTCAAAGCTTTTCTCCGCACTGGAGTTCAAGTACCAGTGGCCACTGAAGATACTGTTGTCAAACTTCAAAGCTTGATCAAAACCCCTTTTTCTCTATATGAAATTAGAATTCACAGATCAGCCTAATATCTGACAGCAACTTTTTTGACTCTGGTCAAGTGAGTGACCTTTCTGCTCTAGTCCTGTCATCTACAGAATGGAATAAAACCTCCAGGGGAAAGTGGGAGAAGCTGATGGAAAACTGGTAAGCACTCAAATAATTCAATGAAAACACTGCTTAAGTATAGTCTTGAAAAATAAAAGGCCAGAAACTGTAAAGAAAACAGCCATATTTTTCTTAATATCATGTAAGAAGATTTTGACCAATATTAACCAGTTGCCAAGATTTTCTTACATAGGTGCCAATTTTAGCAGAACTAGTTTTGCAACTTGCTTTCTGAGACGCTTTGACAGAACTCAGTAGACATTTTCTTGACCAACACTGTCTTTTTTTTTCTTGCTCAATTCCAGAAGGTCAGCTGTTACATCTAGAAACATTAACCAATACTTTCACTATGTTTTATGTTTGTACCTTTCACTTCAGCTGCCAATGTCTTCACTGGTAATCACAGCCACTTTTGGAGAACAGTGCAGTGAGAACAAAGTCATCTCTGGAGACAGATCCACCTTGTTCTCGGCGGCTGCAGCGAGTGCACCATGTGCCACTGTAAGCACAGAAGCCTTTGTGTAGGCCTTTGGAGACAGCTTCTGAGGGCTGGACAATCCAATGCTTACACAATCAGTGTGTGGAGAGTACA
Organism: Heliornis fulica; assembly: GCA_013399135.1. NCBI lineage: Eukaryota > Metazoa > Chordata > Aves > Gruiformes > Heliornithidae > Heliornis > Heliornis fulica. Next base: position 39,733 of record VXBZ01003232.1, read on the forward strand.
AGCCAGTTTTCTTAGAAAGCCGGGTAAATCCTAAAGTGCGTTTGGTTTTGATCCAACCCTATGCTAGAACATCTGTCAGAGCAACTTTGGGAACACAACCGGATCTCACCCTACAGACTTGGAGCACAACTGAACATCATGACTCCTGCCCACCCCAATAGATGGTTAAGTTTTAGCCATTAAACTCTTTGGTACAACTTGTACATAGAGGTTACTTCTGCAACTAGTTGTGCCGCAGAAACTGTTAGAAAGAGTTTCAAGAACTTCTTACCCATCACTTCATTAAATAATATCCTCACAGAGCAGCTGAAAGGAATTACAGACTTCGCTCTCTTCCCAGACGCCCCACAATATTTAACTACTTTCTTTTTCAGTATGGAGGATGAGTCCTCTGAGACCACACAAGTCAATTCCACCTGTAATGAAGCTTGGCCAGCAGTAACTTTCATTGTGGACATAAAAATGAAGTGCTAATTATTAGGCAGTACTCTTGTCAACAGTAATAGTGTAAATAGCTTTTGAAAAAACTGTATAAAGGCAAATAAAATAGGAGACCATGAAATACAGACAGAATTATAGCTTCCCTTTTGCATTTATATGATTTTTTTTCTTCTTGTGCATATTTCAAAATATTTTACAGAAAATAATTTTAAACTCTGCCCATGTGCTGCCCAGCTGAGGACTGAATACTGTTCTATGAATAAATGTGATGTCAGTGGGCTTTGCAAAGTCACCTAGGAAAGATTTAGCAGAGACAGGAGGTAAACTATTTTGCTGCCTTCCCAAAATTATTTAGCACTAATCCTAGTCTACCACTTCAACTACAAGGTCTTTCATTGCACTGCCACTTCCTTGCATCAGGTTTCCGGCTTCCAGGCTTATTCCATCTGGCAGAAACAATTTTTTTTAGACCAGTCCTTCCAAGTATTTTAATATTTGGAATAGACTGAACTGACAATGTTTTGTATAAATCTTTCCTCAGGCCATGAAATAAAGTAACTTGTGAACTACAAACAAGCTGAGAATAAACAAGCTGAGAACAATGAAAAGACAGCACAGTGTCAAATGGGATACTAGAGGGGCAGATGTGGTGCAGCAACTCCTCTGCGCTAGTCAGAGAAAAGCTGTGTCCTTTCTATATCCAAAGTGTCCTCTGGATAAAAAGGTACTTTCATTTTCATAGAATCATAGAATGTTTTGGGCTGGAAGGGACCTTACATCTAGTTCCAGTACCCCTGCCATGGTTCATCTATGATTCTGTTTTGTATAAGAAGTGCAGCTGAAGATCCTCATTTCACAACCACAAGGACATGACTGCAAACACTTGTCAAGAATTCACGCTGGCAATCCAGCTTCAGGTACAGCACAAGAGTGAAGGCAGTAGAATTTGGGTAGTCATGAATAAGACAATCCTTAGTAGAAACTGGCATCCTATTCTGTCAAACAGCACTACTGGGTTTTGGTTATCATCATCATCATTATTAATTCTATCCATTCTAATGTAAACCAAATGCATACAGCTTTTCAAATGCTGCAACTACTATGAACTAGCAGCATGATATGTCACCATGCTGTGCTACCTTACTCCATTCCAACCTTTCCTCAGCAAGAAGCACTATTTCAACACCACAGTTTAACTTCTGTCCTACTTTCTCCTCTCACCCCATCTGAATTTCAGAGAAAATCTTGAACAACTCTCCCAGACACTTATTTTCATGAACATTGCAACACTTGGTACAACTCTACCTTCTTTTGTTCTCTAATTTCATACAGTTTTGATAAATACTGAGTATCTTAGCAACAACTGTACAAAACAGTAAGAAATAAGCATTGTTTCTTTCACAGGAGACATGCTTTACATCAATTGCAACAAAAATGAGATGGGCCTTGGAGACATTGGTGGTACTGCACGTGGGACCACTGCTATTTTGAGAACTGCTTACCATTACAGTCAATCTAAAGCCTTGACAAATAACTGCCATTTTACCTGAATTTTGCCTTCATACACAATAAATATATAGGAAAAACTATAATCCATCATCTGAACCAAGCACACAAGATTAATTTTAGATGCACAAGTGACAGTTCAAGTGTTATTGATACCAAATGTTACAGAACTTTACCTTGCAATTGCTGAGTAGTAGCACAACTTTGCAGACCCTCAGAGGAACAACTGTCAATCACCCTAAACTCAAGAAAACAAGGCACATCATGAAGACGACAGGGGGTGTCTTAAAAATGAAAAATGTCAGGAATTCTTCATCTCCATTCTGAGATGGAGCAACAATACAATGTGTGGAACTAATTCTAACCATAAATGAAAATGCTTTTAAGCTAAAGAACTGAGCTTCAGATTTATTCAAAACTCACTATAAGATTCCCTTCTATAGAAAAAGTGATTCAACTTTTCTCCCCACTCTGTGCTTTTTAAGCACAGACTCACCTAGTGATACACAAATTCGTTTTACTGCAGTATTTTAACAATCCCTCAGGCTGCTGCCGAAGCAGAGGAGGCAACGCAGCTTTGGCACTCTTAAAGTGGTCCTTTCCTGCCACCTAGGGGACACATACTTCTGTGCAAACAGAAGAACAGGATTGTCTTCAGTTACTGACAGGAAAACTTCCCAAAAGAAAAGCTCATCCCTATGCAGCAAAACACAAGTCAATTTAATAGAAAAGCAGCACAAGTATCAAGAAACAAACCTAACTGAAGAGCAGCACAACTATTTTATTAGAGACCTGATGTTCAATTCTGGTGTAACCCTAAAATTTTCTATGGTAAATTTCAGCTAAATGCTCAGCAAAAATAGAGCTGACAACTTAAGACTCGCTTTCATGACAAACAGCCATGCCTTCTGAGCCCCTAAGGTACGTGAAAAGCCTTTGGATTTACCTGCATACCTGAAGAGGGCAAGATCTAGGATGCTATAACCAGCATGTAGCCATCCACAGCCAATACAGGAATGAAAAGAAAGGATCAACAAGTCTGTGGTCACAGAGATGGAGAAAGTCAGAAAACAGAAAGGTGCATCATACCTGATATTACAAAAACACAGCTCAGTGTCAGAACCTGCTTTCTGATACACCATTTCCATGAAGCACTTTCTCAGAGCCTCACTCTGCTGCCTGCATGGTGGGCAGGATAGAAACTTAGTACGTAAAGATGAACTCCACACACTGTGGACCTTTCTACCGCTCTACCCTACGCAGTGCAAAACACAGAAACACTCAATGTCAAAAGGCCATCAAGTTAATTTCAGAAAGAGTTAAAGGTTGTTGTGAGATGCTGTGTTGGCATGGCAGTCACATTTTTCATATTTGCTCTCTTCACTGTTGCCTTCCGGGCTCTTTCACACGACAGACTCTACAAAAGGAAAAAGCAAACTCAGCTAAATGCTAAGCACAGTCGCACACAAAAAAAATCCAAACAAGTTTTTTCCTCCTCCTCTTCCATTCAGATTTGTTTTGCTCTTACTTGGAAAGGGAACAGTCCACTACAATACTGTTCACTGAAACAAGCAAAGACCCTTGCTTCCCATGGCTGAAATGTGAAAGTCTCTTTAGAATCGAAGATGGAGCTGCTCCTGGGACAACAGACAGCGGGTGTCCAACCGAGACATTTCGTGAACCAGTTACAGTTGCACAAGATGACAGCCCAGACATTGACCCCGTGAAGGGGCTGAAGATGAAATTCTTTCCCTAACCCCTACACTTCCAAGTGACAGTGACACCTTTAACACCTCTTCAAAGACCAAACACAAACAAAAAAATAATGCCTACATTTAACAGAATCACTCTTCAATTAATTTTATTTTAGTAAAAGAAATAATAATTGAGTCATTCTGCCCATGTCTTCTTAGCACTAATGTGTGCAGTGTGTTTAAATAGCTGGAATAAGTCACTGGGTGGGAGAAACTGAAGCTCTTTAGCACCTAGGCAAGAAATTCCAAGAAAAAAGAACAAATAAAAAGCCACATGCCAACCTATTTGCAGCAGTGCAAAAGCCAAAAGGTTGTAATGCACCTCCTAAGCCTTACTTCCATAGTTGAGTACAGAGACTAAGTACAGTACAAGGTTAATGCAAACTGCCGTAAACATACTCATGAACAGTGAAAAAAAGAAATCTATGATCCACATTCAAGATATCTTAAACCAGATTAAACATTGCACTTGAGTTATAAAGAAGTTACATTTAGCCAAAAGGAGAATTCTTGTGCCTACGAAATCCGACATGTTCCAGCTATAGTTTTATGAAAACAAAGCCATTTTCTGTCAGATTTTATGCTTTACAGTTACATTTACATAGTCTCACAGAAACTCTGAGCTACCCAAAATCCTGTAATTCATTGACTTGTACCTAAAAAGTTTTATCTTCATTTAACATATGCTTATCTTTCCATTAACTTAAACTAAAGCCAACAAGTGCATTAGGTTTCTGGTTGGTTTCTTAAGCATGGTAAAGTTATTTTCAGGAATGCGACTTCATTTGGTGTTTCAGGATGTGTGCTCCTAGGCAAGTTATGTCATGGCTAGGTAAAAATATGTAAGTACAAACATATACTTATTTTGCTACTATGGCCCTTCTGCTTTGAGAACATCTTCAATGACTGTGATTCTTTGGCAATATTTTTGTAATTGCTGAGGGAAAAGGAAACATCATGTTACAATAAGAATGTCAAAATTAACACACTAGGCAAAGATGCTGAAAAAAGTATCTTATTTGAAGCTTATCCTTATAAAAGTGTTGGAATTGAACAGAAAAACAGGAATGCAGCAGGCTGTACTTCCAAACCCCGTTTTCACGACTCAATACACATTATTGCTCTGTCTGTAAATATTTATCTGCAAGTCATATACGGTCCAGAAGTTTGAGTTGTCTTTTCTTTTTTTAAATAAATCTCTTAAAAAAAAAAATCATCATTGAGCACAAAATGGAACATTTAAGCACTTTTTCTTCAGAGCTTTTTTCCACCCCAGTTTAAACCCTCTTTTGCTATCTGATATTTACATGGTGGAACAGCCACCAGTTTGACTGTAGAATCCTGTTTTCAAAACTGGAAAAAATACAAATTGCATGTTGTACAAAGGTATTTCAGTTTATGAAGAGACAATGAACACTAAAAAAATTCAGTATATGAAACTGTAATAGAGAACTTGAATATTTGCTAGTTACAGTAACTGCGAACTGTGGTATTAAGAAAAAAATATTCCTTCTCATCCACACGATCCACATTCAGATACTAAATGGTGCAAAAACAAAACCAACTTTTCACGATCACAAAACTTTTCTTTTTTACCTTAGTAGTAAGTTGTCATTTACCACATATTATTGAAGGAAACAAAAGCTTGCTGGACAAAATAAATTATAGTACACAATACTCAAATTAGCCAGCTTTTTTTGTTGTTTTTACTATTGTACATATATATGCAATAAAGCTTTATTCAGTCTTAAAATTATTAGCAGGGAGGAAAACATTAAAGTTATTACTGGATCTACTTAGCAAAAACAGTTAGCTTACAGATAAACACATTGGGGAAGAGGGAAGGGAAAGTTTTACTGCAAAACTTAATTACACTTTGAATATACTAAGCAAATTCAATTAAGCAAAGGAGCTTAACAGTCTACAAAGACTACTTTCAAAAGGCAGATCCTGTCAACCTCATCCAAGGATGAAAAATTGCTCATAGAAGCTGGTACACAAATCAGACATTTTTTCATAATGTGATGTGTGATTTTTAATACAGCATGTCTGATCTTATAAATTAGCCTATAACTTGTGTATCAATTACTCTATTACACTATCCTGTACTTTAAGTAAAATACATTAAGGAGAAAAAAAAAAGATATCCACAATATATTTACTTGAGAATGTTTTCAAATACTTCCTTATATTTCTAATTTCCTCCAAGAAACTGATTAAGTGTGCTTTGTGAACAGGGTACTAAATGCAGAATATTTTCAGAGTGCAAAATCTACCTCCAGGTTAAGAAAAACAATACAGTGCTTGGTAGTACAAAGACACATACAGTGTTCCAAAGCACTTCTTTGTAAAAATTGTTTTAATCAAACTCATTTTACCAGGGTCCAAAAGTGATTAAAAATAAAGCCTGTCAAGGTACTAAGAGGTCCTGCGTGTTAAGGAATTAAGATGAAACCTTCATTGTTTTCATAGTTTTAGCTTGAAAGTATGACCATTTCCTCCTAATCAAGTTAGAGGTATTATTTCAGGTGAGACTGGATTTAGTTATCAGAATATATATATTTACAATGGTTTTACCTGCAGTGTGTTCAGTACAAAATCATGCGGTTTTGATTTGCTTTTTGTTTGATTACAGGGCTATACACACAGTGCTTTTTATAAATATGTAAGACTACATTCTGAATTGCACAAAATTAAACCTGAAAATAGATCTAAACTGCAAACTTAAATTATTAAGTCACCAAACAAGAAACCTCATTCAAAGCATTATTTTATTTTTTCATTTATAGTTTGCTTCCCTAAGGATAAAACAAGTTTTATTTTCACACATTGGAACAGTTAGCATGAGCATCAGAGGAAGAAGCTTTAGTATCATTTTAGTCTTGCCTTGCATTACTTTTCTTTCCGTAAGAACTACTTTTCACTGATGGAAATTTTCTAAGCATTTTGACTTGACTGACACTCAAAATAATCTCTCCTAAGCGTAGCTTTTGCATTAATATGACTTCTTTCAATCAATTACTGATTCCACACATATTCAGTCCTTTTTATACACTTATGACAACATATTTTCTGAAACTTTTAAAATTTCATTTCACTTTGTTCAAATAAAATGGGATCAGATTGAATTTACAAAACTTAATTTTATTGAGGAAAACTCAGTGTGCTTGAATTATCAAAACAAGATTTATCAAAAACATTATATCATTAAAGGACACTAATCAATTAACATAATGATTCTAGTAACTCAACTCCACATAATTTTTAGGCATCCGAAAGTGCAGAATGATGCTTTTGGAAAGCACTGATGTAGGTCAGATCCTTGACTGCTGCTGGGATTTTACTAAGAACTGAGTGTCCACTAGAGATTTTGGTAGTTTGTTGGGTGGGGTTTTCCCCCCCTCAGATTTTTTAGGAGGCCTTGATTATTGGGTTTGCCATTTTTTTTTTTATCTAATGTTCTCAGCTATAGGTTTACATTCTCTTTAACAATTTGAATTCCCCTCTTCAAACTGAATTTAGAGTTACTAGGTCTAATCTTCCAACACCCATTTTTCAAATGAAAGCTCTCTGCTTTTTCAACTTTCAGTTCCTAAATTTTAGGTACAAGAATCTAACCCAAACACCACCATAAGATCCCTGTCCTGAAAATAAGACTAAAACCAAAAAAATGAGAAGTATTTTCTCTGCAACAGAATCTTAAAACATATTTGGTAGTAGGCAAATAGATGTTAAGATTTACCTCTCTCTGAAGACTATAGATACAGCACCATTATTTTGTTCTGTTTATAAATCTGGCTTCCCTTTTGATTTTGCATTCATTTAGAAAACAACACTCTCACTAAAAGGTGAGGAAGGCTCATCTGTACAGTATTTAAAACTTTAGCAGATTTCAGCAAGTCTACACATAATACTGGCTGTCATGATTCCAAATTTAATTATTTTGAGGTTTATTTTTAAAATGGTATTCAAGTTCTAAATGACTAAACCAGCACATAAAAAATATTTTACCCACTGTACAGAGATTATGTTCAAGTAAAAGAATCACATCCTAGAATGACTTATCAGAATAACAGAAAATGAAATAAATTTATTTTAAGGCAGAAGTTCAATTATATACCAGGTTAAAGGCTACCACAATGTTAACTATAACTTCATCATCATCTAAAAATTTGCATTCATAACTATTAACTCCTGTGCTGGCTAGAACTGTACTGATGTTCCAAGGAAGCCCAGCTGGAGATACAGTTATCCTTAGAGGCTAAAGCTATGCCAGAGTAAAGTCAATCTACTCATTACTTTTTCTTTATTAAACAAACTGCGCTTATTTATGTTAGTAAGTTATATAAACTATTTAGAAAGAGAAAGTATGAAATATTGACAACGATAAAACAGATTTTAAAAAGCTATCATTGAAAAAGTTAGAATACATATTCAGAGGAATTTGAATGCTTAAAAACAGATTCACATCCAGTTGAAGATTAGTGTATTAAAAAAAGTTAAGAAAATACTTTGTGTTTCAGTTCAACTGTACTTGATTCAAGTACAGCTTGGGGGTTTGCTGATATAAATTAAACATGGTCACTGCCTTAGCAGCGAGAAGTACAGAAAAATGTACACGTTCACAGGATAAATAGAAGTCTCTTTTGGGGTAAAAAAAAGAAAAAAAAAAAAAAGAAAATCATCACCAAAACTCCCCCAAAAAGCTATCTCACTCCAATACGGGAGGTCATCCATTCCAAGCCTTGGCATAATCTGAAAGACAAGAGAATGTTAGATTGGTACTAGTTCTACTTCAACATCCTTAAACTATTTGCTTTTATGTTTAAAAACATCTACCTAAAATAAACAAAATCATCTGGAATTCGGACTGACATCTGAAGAGAGTGAGTAGTGCTTTACACTAAGTCTACTTAGGCTTTATCCACAGGAAGTAGTCGAGCATGCTTTTTTATTGAAGCTTGACACTTCAACTCTTTTCCTTGTAAATCTAGAAGACAGTATATTCTTACAATGCTTACTCATAAGTACATGGAGCCAAATACTGTTTTTTTCTTTTTCCTAAAGGTTTCCCATGAACGACTGCTTACTTGAAAGCTAGAGCTTTACATACTAATGCTAAAAGACAAAGGACAGCAGCCTAGACTGAATTGGTTCATTACCTAGAATTCCAAAATCCCATTACAAAAATAAAAGTAGGTTCATATTCATACCACGACTTTGTGGTATCTAATCTGTTTACTCACTCAATTTGCATCTCTGTTTATACAAAGTCTTCCATTTCAGAAAACAGACTTTCCATAGATATTCAAGGGATCTAATAGCCTGGCTTACAGAATCTTTAAGATTTATCTTTCTAAAGTNCACAATGAATATTAAGGTCAGCAATTTAACTCGAGAAATTTTACTTACGAGTTGGACTCACTACTGTCACAGTTTTAAGTATTCTAATTATTCATCTTTTTACATAAGAAGCAGCCTAGGGCAGCCAATGTTTCTAAACCCAAGTTCATTAATTAATTCCTATCTTCCTCTAAATTCTTATCTTTCTCCAAATCTTATTGGAGATCTAAGTTAGTACATAAACTAAATACTCAAAAGTGACTTTTTCAAAACTGGTAGGATGAAAGTAGTTAACTCTTAAAATTAAGAGGTACAATCTGAAGATTCAACCAGTCAATTTGTTTTCACAAAAACTTCCTACCCTAAGGAAGTGAATGCTACAAATAACTTCACACAATACCTCCATTACATCGGAGAATATTACATCGGAGAATACTTCATGCTACAAGTGAGGAAGATGCTCTCACTTCACAAGTACTCAGCAGGATTCATTAGTTTTGATGTCGCAAGACTGTTATTGTACAAGTGGTGCAAAAACATCTGAAAAGACCTATCTATCACACATTAGAAGACTGCTTTAGGAATCAAGATGAAAAATTAGTACACCTCCAACCAGGTAAGTAAGAGGCTATCCAATTTGTTACAGGCATCCAAAACTATTTTTTTGTTTATAAAGACAAATGATAGAAGATAAACTCAGCTTTCCATTTTGTTAATTGCTGGCATTAGGTGTACAACATTAAGTTATTTACATCAGCCAGATATAAGAGATTTAATATTCATGACAGATCTGTTTTATGCCAGATCTACATATCTATTAAAAGTGTGTTTGAATGCTTATTAAAAAAAAAACAAACCAAAAAAACCCAAACACACACCACCACCACCAAAACAAAACAAAAATACCACCAACACCCAACTCCACCCCACCTCTGCAGCTTACAGCAGACCAGAATGTAAAGGAAGAAGACAGTAGCAATTTCTAACTATACAAAGACATGCCGAATGAGAGGACAGTGCACAGAGAAAATGATTATGCAAACAGCTACATATTTGGGAGTGGGGTGGTGCTTTTAGTTTTTGGAGTTTTTTTTTTTGTTTTGGCTGGTTGGGGTGTTTTCTTGTTGGTTGGGTGTTTTATAAAAATTTGGAGTTTGAGCTATGAAAAAAATCCACAATGGTCAATACAGAAAAAGGAAACAAAATAAAATTCCAAGCGTCCCTCTGACTGCAGAAGTCAGAAAATATGTTCTTTCAGGAAACCCAAATTGGTGTCATTAGACTTCTACATCAGTATTCTCATTTACCATACATTACTATATTAAGCAAGGAGCATTTACCCTTCTCCTGTCAAAGCACAGCAGGACTGAATGTGCCACGGGTGATCCTTTATGGAGCTAAGGGTGAGGTATGTGGATATCTCGGCAGCTGTCATGCAACCTTTCATGTCCTGCTTGTTTGCAAAGATGAGAACTGCAGCCCTCTGTAAATCCTAGAAGTAATTCATAACAGTTATTATAAAAAGCTAAAAGGCTACTGCATTAACTGAAGTTCTTAAAAGAACTGTATTAAAGGTAATCTACAATTACACAGAAGCACAGTTTTAACAGACATACTGTATTAAAAATTAATTACATCAAGGCTGAGGAAACCAATTTATTTTAAAGTGTTCTCCACCACACAGAATCAAATTATGATGTATTATCCTTTTGGCGTTGACCACATGTTTTTATGTTAACTAATGAAAATCTGTTTAAAATTTATTTCATAAAGGTCCAAATCATCGAGACATGCACAACTGTTACTGGATAAACATTCCTAAATCTACATTAGGTACTATTTAAATGGAAAAGCCTGCTAGATATAATTCCCTTGAAATTACTTTCAACTTCATTAAACAAGTTCTGTAGTGATTAAAGCAGTTCCAAGAAAGCTATCTAACACATGAGTTTTAACGTATTGTTCCAAAAAGGGAACTAAAATAATGCTGCAGCAGCGTCTGTAAAAACAGAAACTAATAAAAAGTTGGGGGTTTTCCTGTGTGAAAATTAGGATTCCACAGAACAATTAAATAAGAACTGGATGTACAGTTTTAGGAGTACAGAAAGGTAAACAAATGCAATAATTGGAAGCTAACAGCTGTTATTCAATGCATTCAACACATTTAAATGCATATTAAATTTTGAGACTATTTCTCCATCAAAAGAAAAAACCCCAATCCTTTATGGTCCAAAGTTGAGGACTCTTACAAGGAGTCCAGTCTAGTCCTACTGACTGTTTTCAAGAAATAGCATATCAATCTCCTAAGAATTTTTAACACTGGAAACTAGTAAGTTATGTGAGGAAAAAAAAAAAAATCACCAAAAAGTTCCACCTTTTTTGATAGTGTATTTGTTCCTTACTACTAGATCCAAACTACACTAACTAAAAGTAAAAACCTCACTTACTTTAAACATTGCAAACTTCTCAAAGAAATGAACACCACAGAATTACTTGCATTGTACTAAATCCTTTCCCTTCAAAAAGGATGGAAGATATATACGCTTAAAACAACCCTAATATACCTTGAGTAATCATAGAAGGTTTTAATGTCCTATGGCTAATTCTACATAGATTTTAATTTAGGATGTTTGAGTGAGTTGACTCACTGCTGAACAGTCCTCATAACAACATAAAATTAAAAAGTAATGCAGAAGGAAACTGAATTGAAACAAATTTATCTATTGCATTAGATATTATACTCTGTAAATTTAAGGAACCAGATTAAAACAGCAGAGAAATGGAACTGCCTACTTCCCAAATTTAAAAAGGCTTCTTGCACTTCACAGAAAGAAGAGAGATAGCGAAGAACAATAATAATACCCAGCTACATTAACATCAAGTTTAAGACACTTCACAAGTTCAACATGTGCAAAGCAACAAGTGATTTCATTACAATCAATCAAGCCCTATTATAGTAGGGGAACGGAGCACCTCTCCTATGAATACAGGCTGAAAGAGCTGGGATTGTACAGCCTGGAGAAGAGAAGGCTCTGGAGAGATCTTATAGTGGC
>VXBZ01003232.1:51858-62357 GCA_013399135.1 Heliornis fulica
GGTGCCCCTGTCCCGGGGGGGTGGGGGGGGTGGGTGTGAAACTTCATGATCTTTAAGGTCCCTTCCAGTCCAAACAATTCCATGATTCTATAAGACTGCTCCAAAATAATTTTCCTGTTTATTTATTATTATTTAAATGCTTGTAAAAAAAGGAAGACTTAGGCTTATACATTCTTTGTGACAGCATTATTTTGCTAACCTAGGACTCAATTATTTGACTGTTCACAAAAGAAAACTATTATCCCAGCTTCCCACCATACCTCATGTGCCAGCATTCTATAAAGTTCTTCTTTTGTAATTGAAAGTCGTTCTCTGTCAATGCTGTCAACAACAAGAATGATGAACTAGGGGGAAAAACAAAAGCACAGAATGTAAGTACAAAGTATGAATTATAGAAAGCATGTTTTCAAGAGACCACTACTACAAGTGTTTCTATATAAGAGACAGAGCTTCAGCACACATTAGAAAATAGAATAAGGTTTACTGTTACAGACTTTTGCTCGAACACTGGGAATCATAAACGATTATACTTCTTTTTAAGTAAAATTGTGTTTGTACATTTCAGCACTGCTATTAAGACCCACTTTCATGTACTATGGTTAAATCTTGGTAGTTTCAAGCCCTAAATAGTAAGCACAACAGCCCTTACAGATACCAGATTATATTTAAAATGTGGATGACAAACGTGTTACAAAGTTATTTAAAACAGCTATTACTGCTCCTTTCTACCTGCATACTCAGAAAACTGTAAAACTGAAATTAAAAGAAACATTTTTAGCAATTCAGCATCATCTTCCTCAAAGATTCAAGAAACTATTTGAAACTAGTGCACCAGACCACAGAAAGCTCTGTACCTGCAGGGCTTAGCATTACGTGATTGCATACACACTTTACCCTTTCTAAGGGAAAGGACTTGTGCTGTTGGCCTCTCAACTTTGAGCCCGTTCACCGAGGCACCTGGGGTCGGCTACAGCAGTGACCTCACCTGTACTGTTCCTGCCAGGCACATTACTCTTATGGCTACGCACTTGTGAATCCAGAGACACTGCTAGATCAGATACATCAGCTCTCCCATGGGAGGTGACTGTCACTGGTATGACAATAGTACATGTACACAAACCAATGCACGATGCTCACTGCTTGCCCTGCCTAGAGTACGCTCTGAGCAGCACTATCAGCATCACAGGTGGGAACAACTAGTAGGGAAATTAAGTGTGTTCTGATGAAAATTATACAGATACCATTAAAAAAATAAAATGTACATGCTTCACTGGAGAGGAAACCGAGGAGATGACATTCACCTGAAAGTGTCCATCACTTTTCTGCCCTGATGGGAAAGCTTTGCCAACACTTCTCTCCCTTACTGTAACTTTTTGTTTGCCCCCACCCTCGATAACTATGAGAGCTCCCTCTCCTTTTCTCTATTGCCAAATCTTGTACCTGTAAGCCTGTCTCAATATCCTCTCTGTAAGGAAAACATCCTTTCTGTAAGAACACGATCTGACTCTTAAAATGGAATTGCAGAATTAACCATATTAAATTGAAACTAATTAGGTCAGGTATGCACTGAAAAGATTGTTTGTGGGATTTTAACATTATTCCAAAGATGTTGTTTAGATTGCTTCATTTTAAAAATAAGAGAGAAAAAGATAGATAATAACAAAAAAGGAAGAACAGAAGAAGCTGCTGTGATTTTCCAGCATATGCTCCAAATCACTTTGCCATAAAACCAAACAGAGATCCAGTACCCATTGAAAATGGCCACAAAGTATGAAAAGCTAAGTCAATTTAATGCTGCTGTGACTTTGAGATGTCTAGCAGATGAGGAGGAACAGTAAAGGAATTATTCATATCAGAGAGGCCAGGATTAGCATACTAAACAGATCCCTTTTCTTCCTCAACTGTTTCCAGCAGACAAAGCTTCTAAGTTAAAGGGAAAATTCTTCTTTCCAAGTGCTAGAAAGCACTGGATTTCAAGCCCCTACTAGCATGAATACAATGAAGACTATCCCAAAAGGATTAAATAAACCCCTAATACTGACATCTCCCCAAATGCCAAAATCAAAGATTCTCAAAGGACAAATTAACTTATTGTACCAGGTAATGCTGAATAAGTCTATTCACCTTGCTACATGTCTTCGATGTAGCTATAATCTTCCACATAGAATAAAGTTTAAAGTACTAGAGATGATGGTTGAGATGTCATCACCAGGCTTTCAATTATGTTTTCTGAACATGTGGGGTGGATCCCTCTAATCATCCCTCCCTCAAAAGAGGCCACGGGGCAGAAAAACTCATTTTACAGAACAATGGAATGCTTCTATAATATCTGCAAGAGATCTCTATTTTTAGTAGAAATTAAGTCTAGAAATCTTTTACAAGAACATAGGAATCTCTAAGTGAGGCTACAGAGATTTTGTGTGTGGTGTGTCGATAAACTTTTGGCACCAAGACAAGCGCCATAAAAACCAAACTCCCAAGACAACTGCTGCAAAGTTCTACTGCAACCTTTCCAGCAATGGCACCTTTAACAGTATGTCATGAGTATTGCACAACTAGATTTTTCTTTTCCTTTGGATACAAGCCACAAGCTGCTGAGCTTTTTAAATACTTTTGCCTAGAGAATGTTTCATTCCTCATTCTCAACTATCTTTATTACCTCAACCTAACTTCTGTACATCTAGTCTGAAATGTTTTTAACCACTGCAAATCCTCACCAAAACACTACAAAATCTTTTTAACCTACTTGAAAAAGCATGCAAAAATCTTGTTTGATCTGAAATTTATTTTGATATCATTTGATTGTGTAGAAAAAAAATCTAAAAAATATCACAGTTAATACCACAGATCAAACATTACTGTAAAGTATACAGGAAAAATACTTAAAATATTACCAAAAAATTGACTGCATACAAGAGACATTTTCTGGATTTCTTCTTCCTCAAAGATTTAAAACCAATACAGCTGCAATCTTTATAAAAATCAAGCAATATTCCTAATAAATAAACACAAATTCAGACAAACTTATTGTATGTGAAGAATTCAAAACAGCTTCTCATACCTCTGTGTTTGAATAATAGGTATTCCACGATGATCGCAATGACTCTTGCCCTCCAATATCCCACATTAAGAAATGAGTGTTTTTCACCACTATTTCCTCTACATTGCTTCCTATGGTCGGAGAAGTATGAACCACTTCATTCATCAAGCTGAAGAAAACAATATCACACCATAAAGTCCCATCAGTAAAGTCCAGAAGGCTTTCCACAGCTCAATTCCAACAAATTTGTTGTAGAAAAAATAAGTATACGTAATTGGTAAAAAAACAATTACAAAACCAGGCATATTTCAAAAAGCTGTACATTTGAATTCTTACAAGTATTTAAGAGCAGTTATTTAGTAAAAAGATTAATCTGAAATTGGACTAAGAACTGTGTTTGATGGAGTTCTAGTGTGCTTTTGTAGGAGAGACTGCAGAAGTACATTAGCAACAAAATGACTTACAACAAATGGACAGGCATCTGTGTTTAAGAGGCTTCTCTTTTTAAAGAACACTCTTTAACAGACACTTAAATGCATTTGTTTCAAAGTAGAAGCTGCCATACCTAAAGATTGCAAGTAAGAGGAACACTAAACTGAGCAAAATATAAATTTGAGTTTTATTCAGAGCACTCAAGTCAATATCTAGGCATGAAAGTAAATTCCTAAGGACTGTTTGCTTACATATCTGAAAATTTCTACATTCTACCTTTAAGCTTTGTCAAAAATGCTTACGCAAAACTTCTTCCTTTGTATGCAAATATATGCATAGTATGGCTACACCCTCCTCCTTTTCCACAACTATAAAAGCAATTATGTTCCTGCCAGTATTCTTGAATTTACCACAGATACTCCTCTAATGCCGGATTACGCAAGGATTGGGATGCATTAATGCTACTGAAAAATGCTTAAGGTAAGATCTAGGCAGGATGAAAACCTATTTTCACGAATCCTCAAATTTTAGACACTAGAATCAGTAAGCATTTGAAAACATTTATGGATTTTTGTAGAATGGGTAGAATTTCCATTAAATTAGAAATCACTCCTCTGTAGTTCTCAGCAACAGGATTATTTCTATGCTTACAAATAAAGACTATTTTTGATGGCAAAAGAATTTGCAATTCACTTTGTGCCTGCATGTATAATTTAGATATTCAATTTACAGTTAAGTTGCATAACCCTGCAGTTCCTTTGCTTACCCTTTAAATATTCCCTCTGCTTAGAACAACTATCACCATTAATGTACAAACTATGATCTAGAACCCTAGAGATCTCTGCCACCAGGCTGCAAAGCTGAATTTTCAATGATTAAACTGTGCCATATACTAAAATGTGAACAGAAAACAATACAAAATAGTTCATACACTTACAATTGGTAAAGAATAGTAGTCTTTCCAGCATTATCAAGTCCTACTATGATTACTTTGTGCTCTGTACAGAAAAAGAGACAAGAATAAATCAGTGGAGACAGCAATAATTATAATTCTGGTTAATCACTGTTTCTTTGTCTTACTTCAATAGTTTACACATACTATTGATGACTTCAGGACAAAAAAAAACAACCCCCAAACAAAACAAAAACCACAACCCAAAACCAAACAGCAAAGCCTCATCTTCTTTAGAGACTAGTTTTATAAAAATTCAATACTGGAAGTCTTCATAAAGGAATGATTACTAATATGACTGCTTCATTTAAAAAAACTTAATAAATCTAGTTTTAGAAGGAAAAGTACAATGAGAAAAAAAACGAAACAAAACAAACTCCATGGCAGTGTATCACCTTCAGAACATCACCAAACATTAGCCTAAGACTGCACGAAACATTAGCCTAACATTCTAGGCTTAGTAACAACCACTTGTTATGGGACCACCGTCATTTGCATGGCAAAACCTAAGAGAAAGCTGTATTCTGAATGATACACTAATTCCAAGGTTGAAATTTCTGAACTGAAAAAGTCACAGGATGACAGAGTGGTTAAGGTTGGAAGATACTTCTATATGTCATTTGTTCCAACCTACTAAACTAGGGCCACGTAGAGCCAGTGGCCCAGAACAGCATCTAGACTTGTCCTCCACGCAAGGATAAAGACTACAGCCTCCCTGGGCAGCCTGTCCCAGTGCTCAGTCACCATCACAGTAAAAAGAAAAGGTTTCCTGATGTTAAGAGGGAACTTGCTGCGTTTCAATGTGTGTGTCCTTTGCCTCTGGTTCTCTCAGTGGGCAGCGCTGAGAAAAACCTACCCCTGCCCTTTTTGCACCCTCCCTTCAGGTACTTCTATGCATTGATAAGATCCCTCCCTGAGCTTTCTCTTCTCCAGGCTGAGCAGCATGAGCTCCCTCAGCCTTTCCTCACGTAAGAGATGCTCCATTCCCTTCACCATCCTTGTAGCCCATTGCTAGACTCTCTCCAGTGTGTTCACACTTCTCTTGTACTGGGTAACTTTAAAATGGACATGCTACCCCACCAGGTGAGGGCTGTGTAGAGGGGAAGGCTCACCTTCCTCAACTGGCTGGGAAGTCCAGTCTACAGAATAGTGATCTTCCTAATTCTGCAGCGTTGCTTTTCCAGACAAGTGGAAACAAAACCAAAAAGAACAACCCCCACCCTCACCAGTCTATATGCTACTCTGTAGTTCATCAATACAGCAGCACAGCCAATCTGAATGGTGTTCTTCTGATATATGTGTAAAGTTAGAAGATACAGATTTGCTCGCTGACAAAAAGAAGCCAATCATTTGAGAGCAGAGAACTTGCAAACTTGCATGTAAAGTCTGAATCACTTTTGAAGAGTTAATATTTACACTTCTGTGGCACTAATTCCAAAGCAAAACATGTTTTTTAAATTAAAAGTTTTCTCTTAAATACCACGTTTGGTCTACAAGACTTGTAAAAAAAATCTAAAAAGTCAGGAAATCTATCATAAATATTGAACTATTGGGTTGGGGGTTTTTTGCTTGTGGGTGATCTAAGGAAGAAATAAACTGGTTTGGGGTCTTTTACCCTATTTACATATAATAATCCAGGTCCTTGCATACCCGAAGTGTTTTTAATAAAACAATCTCTTAATTAGGACTTTTAGAGGTTTTGCTATGTAATATAGTCCTAATAAATTTGGAAATGTATCAGTTTCCCTACTAGTGCAACCTGCCAATACATACTTAGGAAAGAACATATCCAGACCTTAAAACCAGCAATAGTTTTAGCCTCATAACCAACACCAGTAAGTAAAAACCTTTCCCAATACCTAAATGGTACAGTCTTCTCTGCTTTCAACTCTAATAAAGCATGCCGTATAGCTAGACTGTTCATCTATTCTTCACATTCAGTTTAGTTTAAAGGGTTTTCAAAGTTCAAACACAGAAAAAGCCGCCTGTTCTTTTCAGAACAGACGTGTTGTCAACTACTACTTAGAAGAAAGTCTTGACTTTACTTATGCAACATATGTTTGAGCTATTTTCAAGGAGGAAAAGAAAAGGAATTCAGCCAGGCATTACATTGGTCTTTCCCACTTTTACATCAGATACAGAGTCTTACTTAGGAATGATTAAGAAAAGTCTTGGATGAAACAACACCACACTAAAAGTCATGAAAAAAAAAATCCCCATTGAGATGACTGGTTTTGAAAGTCACTGAAGCGTGAATGGTTCAACACTAATTGGGGAAAAAAAAGAGACAGCTTATCTGCAGTACTCCATAGTGAAAGAGTATTTTCTACAACAACTGAGTAAGCACAAACAAGGAAGTCAGACAAGTGTTAATTTGGGGATGAAAATAAGATAAAAGCATCAGCATCATGTACAAATAGCCATTTTATTAATGGCAGCTGCTTTTCAGAACTATCATCTATGGTATTGGAAAACTTCACTTATAAACATACTGAATTTCTGTCTAGTTTGGTTAGGTTACAGAATTTTTACTTGTATCTATGCATTAGAGAACTTTAAAACTGCCAACCTAAGACAGAACAAAATTTTAGCAAAAAAAATTTTTTTTTTTCCAAAAGCAACTAGTAGAAGATAGGTGCTACATTTAAGAGAAAGGACAATTATGCAATAAACCACAGGCAGTGATTTATGCTCATATTTGTGTTCTGTACTTACAGACTAACCCAAGTTTCTCCCTTTCAGTGGCTGGTATTCAAACTCAGTTTGGGTTGTATTCATTAGTATCTTCCCATTCCACCATGTTCGTTGAAAAAGAAGAAGAAAATCCATAACAGAGTTGCCAGACCAGAAAAGCAGTGTCTTTATAAATCAGGTAGAAAGAGGGGAAAAAAGTAAGTAGAGAAAGTAGGCATATACAGGGGGTAAAAGACAGCATTAGGATACTGTTTAAAAGAATTGAAAGACTTCTGCTATATCAACCATGATAGAAGAATGTTTAAAAAAAAAAGTATTCTTAAAAAAAATCTCGGCATCTAGTATTACAGAATAATGGGACAGAGAACATGGCAGTCATGCAGGTGTTAGAAGGAAGACATAATATATTCTTTTCTAAACTTAGTCTTCTATATTTCACTGTGTTAAAAGGACCCAAGTCTGAAGATTCAATTTTCAGAATTTTATTTCGTCTTTCTAATTTTCAAAAACTGGAAGGAAAAATATTGCTAAATGCTTTACGATGAACAAGGCTCTACCAACATATCTGAAAGACAAAAAAAAAATATTGGGAGGGATACCAATATTTTTCAGGCTGTGATATACAAAGCCCACATTTAGTTTAAAGAACAACAATCTTGGAGGCTTCAAAGCTAAAGACAGAATGCAGACAAGTTTGTTGATGAAGAGGCAGGAAGAAAAGCATTCTACTAAAGTTCAAAGACATTTAAATACAACGATTCATTCTGCACACTAGAGGCTGTCGTAAAGTCTTCTTTTAAACACAACAGGCCTGCTTAAATACATCTTGTATGTCCAAACTTGATTACAAGAAAGTAAAGTTGCCTTTAGTAGTCAGTGGAACCTAAATTTGGTTGCTTTTTCTAGATGATGTTCTCCACTAACCCAATCGCACAGTCTGGGAAATTAAGTCAGCAAATACAAGGGAAAGAAACTGCGGAGTTACAGAAGTTGAATGACTTTGATGTAGAGCTTAGCAACATTGTACTTATAGCATTTTTTAACACCTACAGCATTTATTCAGAAAAACCTGGAAGGCTATTTTTCAAACAAAATATAGATTTGCAAACTTCTCAAAGAACTCTATCGAGCTGCATAACACACACAAAGGAATAAGGCACTGGCAACTCTCAGAGTTGCCTTTATCAGACTTACTAATGTTAATTTCTGGTTTTAGCTCACAGTTTCATTCAAGAGCAATTTTGGTGGAATGGTAAGTCAACATAGTGCTGAATAAAACTTGTTTAACACAAGCAGTAAGTAAGGTGCTCCACCATTTATTCATATCGCTAGAAGACAGTGACATGTGAGTATCCAGTCAGAGCTACAACAGTCATTTTTGAAGTCTGGATTTTTTGACCATTCTTTAAAAAATGATCTTAAGTGTAAGTTCAATCTGAACTTATGACACTTCTTAACTAGCCTTTAAATGGCTGCAGGGCACAATATTTTAGTTGAATACTCCAAGATTTATTATTTTTTCAGTTTGAAAAAAAAATAAGGTGAAACAATCAGAAGACATTAAGTCATCCAGGGGGAAAAAGAAAAAAAAAGACAAAAGTCTATTTTTAAGCCAACTGATTCTCATAGAAGTATTTTGGTTTCCATCATTCAATTAGTACTTGATTAAAACACAATATATATAGAGAGATGAAAGATGTAGAAATGCTTATTGTCCCCCCTCCTTCAGGCTTTAACCTCTGCATTGAAAAGGAAGAGAGACCAACAACAAGACTATTAAATGAGGCACTGGAACCATTTTGTCCACTACTACCACACCCACCCCACCCCCCCCCAAACAAAACCATCAATCTTTTAAAGACTACTGCCAAACTCTAACTGGAAATGAGCCCTTCCAAACATGTCCACAGAACTTAAATAGCTATTCCCTGATGGACTGTACTCAGGGCTGATTGTTTTCCTTCCTTTCATTTGTCCTTGACTCACAGATCAGCACAGGCAGTTTCCTTAAAATGCTCGGCACTGCAGCTTTTCTTGTTCCATAACCACATACCAGCTTTGGCAAGTAGATGGTGCACTGCAATGGAAAAGCAAGTGCGATATGCCAGGGAAGCAAGAAAAAGAGCTAAAGGCTTCGCCCTTCTAAAAGTTCCCACCTCAAGTCAAAGCCACATAATACTATTTTAACTGTTACGTTTTTCACCACGAGCCAATCTGAGTTCGCCGACGTGGGCTAACCATAATCAAAATGGTCTGAGCCAATTACAATGTCTGCTGCACATACAGTGAGCTGGAACAGAACAGACAGATGCAACCTCCTGGTAGGAACACACAAGTGCGACCCAAGCCACCAGGCTAAAACAGATGGATGCAAATAGAAATGCTTCTGGAAGAGGCCAATAGGTAACATTAGTCAAGAGACACTTATTACTGAATGCCTGTAGAAACAGATTAGGTTAAATGTCTCAACCTGCCTCATCCTTACTGTTGGATAAGAGAATCAAATTGCAGAGTAGCATAGATGATGTGTAAACTAGTAACACGACATTAGTGTTCAGAGCTTTAAGTTAGACTCTCAGGCACTTTCTTTACAAGGTTTTCTTGCCAGGCAGAAGTCACTCTCAATGAACTAAATTTTCTGTACATCACATATTTACTCTAACTGCCCTGAACCCCAAGGCAGAAAAACACACGAGGCTTATTTTAAGATGTTAGTTATCCTAGGATGTGGGGCTTTCTGGGGGGGAAGATTAGCCATATCTTGTTCCTGTGAGTTAAAATATTGGCTCACCAGTAGATATTTCTTTAACCTTGTCTCGACATTACTGATCACATACCTTTCAGACTGGCCTTTTCGGCTCAACTATTTTTCACATTTAAATAGAGCAAAACAGCACTGTATGTTTAATAGCAGAGTGAAATGCCAATGATTTCCTGTTCTTTATCCTCTAGCACTTAGGCACACCTCCTCCTCCATGCTCTACTTGATGGAAGACAGATGACACTTTCTAAATCTCTGCTTTGTTTAACCTTTCATTTTGCCGGTATCAAGTGCTTCTATCAGCATAACCCACAATGAACTGACCATATGTATCTCATGCATTGGGATTTATTTGTATCTTTGGAATATTCTTTCCAAATAGTCAAAATCATCATGCATACTACTGTGCTAGTCTGTTCAAAAAGCAGTTTAATGGGCTAGTCTTCCATTTGTCTACATTTGATAGAACTAGAAGAGCAACACAAACCAACTAAATCACAACCTATTATTATGTCACAGAATGCTTAAAAACTGTATTTGAAGACCATTTTCTAGTGTGGAATTTCAATTTAGACCATGAAAAGAAACTCACTTCATTCTATATGATCACAACGGGGGGG
>VXBZ01003232.1:62364-141987 GCA_013399135.1 Heliornis fulica
AAACGACAAGCAGAGGGAGGGGGGTTGTGCGAACTAACCCAACAAACCAAATAAAAAAGAAACCCAGCAACAAAACAAAATCAGAGCACATCCCAAAAGCCTCTCACTGGGATAAAAGCCAACTTGTAAGTATTTCATGGCTCTGCCTCATCATTCTCAACCGTGATGCTAATTTTCATTAGCATTTTAAAATGTATGAAGTATAACTTCCCTTTCAGAAATTAATATGAAGTAACAATGATGTATTTTCCACTAATGAAATGGAATTAGCATAATCTAACGTCATGTATTAACAAAAAAAGAAACCAAAACCCTGTAACTGCTCATTTTACTTCCTTCCTGAAGATAGGTATTTACGTCATAAGGTACCATGTATAACAACGCCAAAAGCCACAAGAAGTTATCTCCTCATCAGTTCTCTACTTTCATACATCTCTTCAGTCTTTCATGGAAGGAAAGGTGTCACAGATTGCAGTATGTGATGAAAAACAAGACAGTACTTAATAGTTTCCTGGAGAACTGGGAAAACCTTAGATCTTATCAAACAGGTTTTCCAGTTCAAACGAATAAGAACCTTCAAGTCAAAACCACTAACAAATTCAGAAGCCTCTGTTAGAAGACCTCAGGTACAATGCAGTGGAACAGTGTATGCTGGGAAAACATAAATGATCTGCATCTCCCACCCATGCCATGAAAAGGCAGTCTCATAGATAGATGTTAATGTGTATCCAGGCTGAGACTTCGCTCTTGTATTTACGGAATTAGAATGGGTTATGTGTGCTGACAATGACAAGACTATTAAAGAGATACCAGATGTACTTGCTTCCCCAAACTTGCAAAATTATACTGGGAACAGCATTGCACAAAAAAAGCTTAACTACATACTTAGTAACTCTAAAGTGGGAAAAAAGTATGTGTTTGGAAACCTGACGACAATATCTTAACAAAATACATACACCTGCTCCAATCTCAGGGCCTCAAGAAAAACAGTACAAATAAAAAGTCATTGACTTCTTTTTTATTTGCTAGCCAATGAGTGCTAAGTAAACAAGGTCCATTAAAATATGTGAGTTAATAGATAAAGCATCATTTTCTATTGCAGTGATAACCCTCTGCGCTAAAGGTGGTGGCAACCACAAGCTTTGAACTCTGGAATAGAGGTGAGCCCTTAGCATGGGGCTGGGTGCACTAGGTAGGAGAGAAGGGAAAGCCATCCCCTTATGATCTTTTTCTTCTTGGCTTGAGAAGCGTTTTTTTCTTGGATCACTAACTGTATTAAACTAGCATCTTTGCTAAAACACAAACAGATCTTTTACCTCAAAGGCCCCAAAACAAATCTGGTGGATTGTTTTTTCCTTGATACTAAAGATACAAGACAGCAACACTTCAATAGCAGATTCAGGCTTAAAAACGGGGGTCCGCAAAGACAAGCAAGACCTCCGTCGCCCATCAAAGGTTAAGCCGCTACGACGGTGACAAAACATACCGGGGAGGCAGCAGCGTTCACCGGGACGCGAACCCGGGAGCACAACGCTTGGAGGGCTGCCCGGGATAAACGAAGCGTCCGGGGCAGTCAGGGAGGACGGGGGCGGCGCGACCACCTCGGAAGGCACACAAAGCGCCTCCGAGCGGGAGGCGCCGCGGGGCCGGCGCGGGGGGCGCCGGACAAAGCAAAGCCCAACTTTTGCCTGGGTACCCCCTCCGGGGAAGCCGCCCCCGACCACAAGAAGGCCCCAGCCTCCGGCGGCTGGCCGCGGCGCCCTCAGCTCTGCGGACCCCCCTCGCCCCCTCACCACTGGCGCACCGCCCGTCCCACCTCCCCGCTGTCGACCCAGACCTCCGCGCCCACCTTGTGTACCGAAGAGACTCCACAGCTTGGCGAATATCAGGCCCATCCCTGGCCTCGCCTCCCACCGGGCACCCAGGGCTCTCCCAGGCGGCACTAACGGCTCCCGCGACTCCCCTCGGCGGACACAGCCCGCAGCAGCCCCTCGGCGGGGTGGGCGGACGTACGGCGCGAGGGGCCGCCCCGACACCTACGCGACTGTACGTGATGACGCACGTCACAGCATGCGTCATCACGTACAGCCGAGGAGGGTGGTATCAGCTGTGGCTGGGAAAGGGTGTCTGCGGGGATAACAGCCAGAGAAGCCGGTGGGGAACCGCCCCGCCGGGGAGGGGTAAAGTGGTGGTCCGTCCTGGAGCGGCAGCGTCCTGTTCCCATTACGGTGTCGTTCAGCCGGGCTGGGCCGTGCTGATCCGCGGCTATCGTCACGGTTGGGTAGGGGTCGTGGTTTTCGAGGCACTCACGTGTTCTCCTGTGTGATAAATCGCTTTGCAGTGGCAGGCTCGCTGCCTTCGCTGCCCTGTGGGCTCTGGGACATCGGGCCTCGCCGGGGCCGCGGCTTTCTCACTCGGCAGCACCTGGGGGAGGGTCAACAGAGAGCACGGACACGGCGTCTCAGCAGAGCGCTCCGCGGGCGCTTACGTGCAGGAGGGTTGGAGATCCAAAACCTGGTAGTTGGATCCACTCGGCGGCGTTTGAGCTTGGCCGTGCGGGACAACCCGAAGCGCCGTCAGCAAAGCTCCATCAGAACAGTTTATTTATGTGCCGGAGTTGCGTAATGAGCTTCTGACGGAGCCACTGCCGCGTCGCGAACTCACTGCTGACCCAGGGACAACGCTGCCTTACCGCAGGCGCCTGCCGGCAGCGGGCCGGGTGGCTGCTCAGACACGAACCTTGACACCCCTGAGCTGAGGACGGGCATTGCTGCGGCAAAGCGGTCTCTGCCCGCGGGGAGCCTCTTGCGCCTTCGCCCCCGTACGCGGCAGCACGCGTAGTACGGTAGCTGCTTCCTCGGGCCGAGGCTCGGGCCACGCAGCGTTGGCAACGCAGCGTTGCCCCCGCGCTCCGAGCCAGCGGGGCAGAGCGGCCATATCTCGACCCCGCCGCGGCGTGTCTGGCTGCCATAGTAACAGCCGAGCCCCGCCCTCCCGGTCTTCGCCCAATCCCCGGCGGCCGCAGAGGCGGGACTTCCTGCCGCTGCTCCGGAGGTGGACAGCCGGGCCGTAGGTGGGGGTGAGGTGGAGTGTGTGAGGGTGTGCGCGTTGTCGCGGGAGGGTGGGACGGTGTTTGGTTCCTGCTGCTCCGCCTTTCCCCTGGTGGCGGTGCGTCCCCCTGAGGAGCACCTCCTCCCGGTCTCCCTTGGGCCTGGCTGGAGGTGTCGCGCAGGGTCTCGGGGAGGCTGTGAAGAGCTGTAAACTGCTTCCGCCTCTCCTTGGCGTTTTCAGTAACGGGGGAGGAAAGGAAGGAGCCCCAAATGCCGCTCACCACAGCAGCGAGCCGATGGGCTGGGAAAGGGTGGGGAGGGTTAAATCCGGTTCAACACCTCTGGATGCTGGCTGCTGGCTGCGTTTGACAGCCGCAGCGCCTGTGTGCAGTTAGATCAAAGCCCTGATGTAGCAGGTCCCAACAGGCACAGATAAATCCGTGAAGAGAGGGGGGACGGCGGCTGCTGCTCCATCAAGTGCTGCCTTCTGAAGTCACCAGGCCTCTTCTGGGTAAGGTGTACCGCTCGGCTGGTCTGTGGGGAACAAATACCTCTCTGGTTTCGAACCTGCCTCCCCCGAGCTCTGTTTGAAGTCTTGTGTTTGAAGAGGCAGTCTCCGAGATCAGCCTTCCTGCTGTGTCAGAACTTACATAAACCTTTATTCTGACCCTCTCAACTATGTTCCCCAGCCTGGAACACTGCAAACTGTTTAGTCATTCTTTATTTGAAAGTCGTTCCCTTTCTATAGGCCGCCCCTTTTCCCAGACCTTTCTAAGCTATGCCATGTTTTTTTTTGAGATAAAGGGTGCTGAAGGGACAGACATACAGCCCCGAAGCTGCAGGTTGTATGGGTGAGCTCAGAACCTCCGGCTGTGTGGTTTTAAGTCTTCCAGGCTACTTACACAATGGGTTTTGTTCATTCGACTGCTCTTTTTAACCCAGGAATTGCTTTTCACTTGTGTGTTGTTCTTCTCCCTGGAGTAAGCACGATGATAGAGGGTTTCTTGTATTTGTCACTTGAATGTTTGCGTTGAGTCCGCATGCCTTACAGTTGCTGTGACAGAGCAGCTCTTAGGCAGTGACATTTTGTACCAGGCCCTATGAATTCGGCAGGGTCGAGTCTTATCTTACGTGTTCTTTGATTTCTTAATCTCTTAGAGTTCGTTAACTCTGGTTAAAAGCACAGATAGGACATCATGCTTCTGTGTGTGACGACCCCCTGTCTACATAGGGAGATGTAAAATCTTCTTGGTTTTATTCTTGTTTTTCTTTTGGCCCTATTTATACTTAAAGCATTGTAATATACTTGCCCTCCTGGTTAGACGGATAGTAGCTTCTAACGCATTATAACTTTTCAATTTTGGTATGAAATTTCAAACCACAGAGATTCTGCATTATTTGCTGATGAGTTACCTTGTTAATCTGTATCATGGGACTAACTTCCATTTTCTGACACGTTTAGGGAACTTCATTTCAGTCCTGTCCTTTGTGTGCAGTGGTTTTGAACCAGAGATTTTAGTTTTGATTACCTGTATTTCATGGTAGAGCTCGGTCACATTTTAAAAATGAGGTAGAAACAAGCCCTGTTGCCAATATGCTGTGTCAGATCAGTGGTTGGTTTTCCACAAAGATGTAACTGTAATTTTAAGATTACCTGAGTTACTCTGTGATATGTTGCAATTACCAATTACCCATATAATATCCTAAAAAGATCCTTTTGTAATGTTAATACCAAAGTCACTTGTAGCAAATTTTGAAGAGTTTCCAAATTTCTGCTTAATTCTTTTCAATATTACAATAATTTAAAAAAAAGAACAAACAAAATCACAAATGTGTAATTATTTTTTCTTAACTGCTAGTTTATTATGCCTTTGAAGAAAAAGCTTTCAAAACGTGAATCTCATGGGGTTGTTTTGGTTTTCTTTTTTTTGTTGTTGTTGGGTTTTTTGTTGGGTTTTATGTGTGTGTGTGTGGTTTTTTATTTATTCCTGTAGTTTAGGCACTCTAGGACAGGAGCTCAGAGAATGATATATCATACTGTAATGTTAAAACTGAACTTCGGTAATTTCTGTTGTAATGTGAACTATTACAGTACTATTAGATTTAGTAGAAATATTAAAGTAGTTCTTTTGGGCATTTTGTTAGATTCTATAAAGAAGCTCGTTAATTCCATTACATTTTCTTTCTTTCAAAGGCTGCTAGTGTTGGCAATGAGGCTTTGAAAAGTCCTACCTGTGAAACTAAATACTGCTTTTGTCTGTCCTCAAAAGTTGAGTTTAAAAGGGAAAATGTTTTTCTAGCAATAAAACTTCATCTGATTTTGAAATACTAAAAATAGATATTTTTAAGGGGGTTTGTATGATAAAAGTGACAGCCTCAGCCTCTTATTCAAATAGAATTAATACCAAACTTTCTGATGTATTTTCTCTCAATATGTTTAATGCAATTAAAATGTATTATTTAAATATTCATAAGTATATTGTTATGGATGGAATAAACCTCATTGATGGGAGTGTTTTTCACTTTCCTTCTATTTACATTGGTGTAAACAAACTTAAATTTTTAGGAAGTCTCATTTCAGTCTGAAGTGGATATAAACTTCATTATATACTGCCAGTATATAAAAACAGGCAGTATAGGGTTGGGCAAGTACAATTTGGGAAGTATTTTATTACTTACAGAGAACGATAAACAGAATAGTTACAGAGAATAAAAGGCTGAGCTACAATAGAGACTTCACAGCTGGGCTTTGCAGAAGAAATTAAAGCAACATCTAGAATTTGCCTGTACATTTTAACCATGTAATCTTTCACCAGGCAGCTTTAAGATACTCAGTAAACATCAACAGAGCTTCTGTTGCATTAACACTTAACTATTCTTACTGTGAATTAAACACAGACTTGAGAAAACTGTTACTTGTAGTCTTTCTTTAATTTTTTTAAGTATATATAGAAAAAATAAAGATCATTCCCAACAGTCATGCAGTTGTCTTCCTGCTATGAAGTTTGGATGATTCAAACTATGGAGGAAACCTAAGAAGTTACCTTACAGAGGAAAATAGAAGATTATCTCTAAATATAGATATATGATGATGATGTAATGGAATATGAGTATCAGTGATCGGCCCTCAAAAGAGTCAAAACTGAATTCTGTGAGGAAACTTTGTGAGTGAGTTCTAGGACTAGGCAAGTTGTCCCCAAGGATAGTTAGAGGAGCTTTAATGAGACAAGATTTAGATTTGGTGACACTTCACATTTCAAACTGTCATAGAGTAGCCTTGGACAGTATGGTTGGGATTGATGTGACAGCAAGGAAACCAGTAGTCTCATTGTAAGGTTAAGGCAAATGCTAAACATGTTAATGAACATAATATAAAATGTAAATTAACAGTTTCGGTCATATCCTGAGCAATATTTGGCATTCTGAGTGTGGTAAAATTGCATTATTAAAATAGAAGAATCAGGAACTGCAGCTTAATTTGTGCATATGTCTTACATTACATTTATGAACTTGTAGAATATGATAAAAATACTAAGAAAATACTTTCTTTATTTCAGACTTTACCAGTAGATTTTAAAAACTAAAGGAAGATGTCATTTTTCCCCAAAATCTCTTTCCAGTTGGAAGTTGAAGACTATCTTACCAAAGTGTTCAGAAATAAAGAGGTATGTGAAATAGATAGTACTAGTCGTGAACAAATATTGACTAATTTAACACCGTTAATCTTTCTTTAATTCAATATTTTGTGTGACTTTAACTTACAATAAGGTATTGCCTTTATATTAGGCCCAGATTTTTATTTAGAAGTAGTTCTGCTTAAATATAAAATTATTCTTTATGCTTATTGGATCAAAGTATAATATTTAAACTAAACTTAGCACTGAAGAAGGATCACAGAGAAAATTAACATCTTATTAACCATATAATATTGACAATATCCCTTACCTGATATAGAACCATACTATAGGCAATCTATGAATTCCTAATGCCAAAGGATACAGAAGAGATTTTTTTTTTTCTTTTTATATTGGGTAATGAGTTGTAATTCATAATTTAGAATCTACTCTTACATTTCCTTAGGACTGTTCTTTGTCCAGCATCACAGAGCTTGCCAGCAGTTACTTTTGGTACTTGCTGCTGCCAGTTTACAATGATTCTGCTAATATGATTGTTTTTCCAACAAGGCTTTTCAAGGAATTTATGAGGTTTTCACTGGAATTGGGTCTCCAGACATAGCTATTCCTCTGTTTTACACCACTCCACTGTGTTCCTCCATTTCTACAGACTGTTTACTCAGTGCTTTGGTTTTGCGCTGAAAGAGAGGCTCTGTGTGAATCTCTTCAATATAAACTTTCTTCTTCTACTTTCAGCTTATCACTGCGTTAGGTACACAAGAGGTGGAGAGTAAATACCAGTCTCTGTTAAGTCATCTATCTCATCCACCAGGTTTCACAACTGTTAGAGTCAATACCCACTTGGCCTCAGTGAAACATGTGAAAAAGTTGCTGTTGGAAGAGATTCAGAAGGTTTGTGCAATTTCTTTGTTAGAGTGAAAATAACAGGATATTTCATCTTTTGCCTGATTATGAGAGCTTTTCATTACAGGAAGCTGTTCCTTAGCTTAATACGTGCCCTCTAGTATTAATTTTTTGCAATCATATTGATTTCCCATCAGCATTAAATGTTAAATGAAAATTTATTGTCTAGTGGTACTCCTCCTATAATATGTCCAAGAGAGGCAATAAGAGAGGGAAAATACAACTAACTCTTTCATGTGTCAGATCCAGAATTTAGCTAGGATTGGAGTACTACTGCAGTAAATTCTGGAAGTCTAGAGGAGATGGTAGAAAGAGATTGAAAAAAAATGTATTTCATTATGCTGTGTTTATCCTGTTCAGAACATTTTTATTTAAGATCTTAAAAAGAATAGCTGAATGTGTCATTGCACAAACTGTTTGGAAAAGTGATAAAATTCGCATATTTTAAAAACTGGAGTTAAAAGTTATGCCCTGCAGCACCTGTGTTTTCTTTTTTTACACCCATTTTCAATTTTTATAATTTTCTGGATTTTTACTTACCTTAATTAAACATTTATTTATATGGTAATATGTAAGCCATTATATTTAAGAGGTAGATTATTTTGAAACTCTATCCTAGATCTTCATCCTTTCTTAAAAGATCCAGTTCTTCTTTAAGTAATTTATTAATGCTAGTTGGTGTACAGGGAGCTATTGCATGAGAGGAGCCAAGACATTTCTGTGATGCAGAGGCAGTTGACAGTATTCTGCTGGCTGGAATGATAATGAGTTATGCTAATTTTAGCTTGATTGTAGAAATCTGGAAATGATTATTGCAATATGATATTCTGCTTCAGGGAAAATGCTTTGCTGAAAACTGCATTATGATTGTTTTTTCGTAAATGTTTTGTATTTTGAATTACGGTTATGTTGGAAAAGGAAGCTGCAAATCAGTTTTTAAGAGAAGAGTGCTCATTAATTGTTTCTTAAGGGAAAATATTTATCGTATGAAAACTAATTTATAGTTTTGCATGTTTTAAGGTTATATTTTAGAGAGCTCAGATGAGAAGACTGGTTTTAAAATGTCAGTCTAAGATTTTCTCAAAAATACACAGATATCAGCTATCAGTACCCAATCAAAGTTAAGCTGAAAAGAAAAATATTAAGTATTACAAACGTGGTGTATTAAGTAAGACATGAGTAGAATTAAACAGTGGTTTAAAATTAATAACGTCAAAAATACTTAGACACAGATTAGACTTGAGTGTCTCTGATAGTGTTACTGTGATCTGATGATAATACAAACTTCTTCCAGAAGGAAGCAAAAAGCAGTGGTAGTTTTATGAGTGTCAGAACACTGTCCTACTCCCTGAAGTCAGTTCCAAGTCAGTCCCTTTGTGACCTTGCTATTTCTCAGTTTAGTAAATGTTTACTCTTTTCCACGGGTATTTGTAACATGCAGTCTCTCCTTACACACTGATTCCCAACCTCTCTTAATTGTTTTCACTACATTTGGTTTTTGTACTCTACAGCTATATATTATGAATGGAATAACAGTTTTCAGTCTAGTTAAGTACTTAAATACATTTATGGTTTTTTTTTAGTATTGCCTAATAATTGTGTTTTATTTATTAAATAGCAATTTAAAGGGATATGTGTTCCAGTTCTTGAGCACCCGAAACTCCAGGACATCTTATTAATTCCTGTCATTGGGCCCAGGTTTGAAATTTTCAAATGTCATAAC
Source organism: Heliornis fulica (assembly GCA_013399135.1). Lineage (NCBI taxonomy): Eukaryota > Metazoa > Chordata > Aves > Gruiformes > Heliornithidae > Heliornis > Heliornis fulica. The sequence goes on from VXBZ01003232.1 coordinate 71,676, forward strand.
ACATTTTACTTTCACATTTCTTGTTAAACAGTTACATTAACTAACTCACAGTGAGTGAAGCACAAATTCATTTATATTAAGACGTAGTGGACAGGCCAGAGCCAGAGTTTTAGTCCTTAAAAGATGTAAGACCTGGAACTGTTGGAATGGATCCAGAGGAGGACCACAAAGATGATTAGTGGTCTGGAGCACCTCTCCTATGAATACAGGCTAAAAGAGCTGGGATTGTACAGCCTGGAGAAGAGAAGGCTCTGGAGAGATCTTATAGTGGCTTTCCAGTACCTGAAGGAGCCTACAAGAAAGCTGTGAGGGACTTTTTAGAAGGGTCTGCAGGGACAGGACAAGGGGGGATGGTTTTAAAATGGAAGGGGGTATATTTATATTGGATATTAGGGAGAAATTCTTCACTGTGAGGGTGGTGAGAGCCTGGAACAAGTTGCCCAGGAAAGTGGTGGATGCCCCTCCCTGGACGTGTTCAAGACCAGACCTTGAGCGGACTGGTCTAGTGAGAGGTGTCCCTGCCCATGGCAAGGGGATTGGAACTTGATGATCTTTAAGGTCCCTTCCAGCCCTAATCATTCTGTGATTCTAAGAAAACATGGAGAGAGTTCTCTCCTTATTTATGAAATTAACGTTTTATAGGGAAAATACAATATAAATGCATCCTCTCTGGAATGCCAGGTAGGGGGCAGTCAAAAGAGCTTAGCTTTTGCAGTGGAGTAGCTAAATACTGCCAAGGTTTTCTTCCATGGGTATCAAGTCCAGAGCGAGACTGGGTCAGTAATACTGAGAGGACTCCAAAATCAATTTTATTCCCTACAAAATGACAATTTGTTCTTCATTATTGATATGTTTGGATATTTCTCTTGTTGCATCTCTGTCTGCCTCCATGGTGTTTCTTCTTCATTGTTTTATTGAATTCACTGATGGATATCGTATTCAAAGTTCACAATGAAGATTAGCTGACTTCAGATTCAGTTTTTATCATGATTACGAAGACATTGGAAACCATTTATATTACTATGTAAATGCTGTACATTCTAAAATAGCATTTAATACTTTTATTTACTCTTTGTTCAGTTCTGATTTTGTAGCATCTTTTTCTGAACATTCTGTTCTTTTACACTTTAATAATCTTGATTAACTATTGTCTTCACAAGTCATATTGACAAAGTTCCTTGCATCTGGTTATACATTGATTATATTTAGTATTTAGCAGTTGTTAAACACCAAAAAAATGAATCCAGCTTAGCAAGGGATAGAGGCTTATTTCTCCACCCCAGTATAATTTATTTGTGTTTCCATGTCAAGTTCATAATAGTGTCAGAATCTGCTTTATTTTGAGGACTGGTTCTTTCTTTTGATTCGTCTGGGACTAGAAAAAAAAAAATTTAATACATGATAGTTGTACATTCTGACAAAAACGATATTTGTGAACTAGAGTTTACTTGGAGAGTGTTTGTATTTTTTTGGTGTTCAGTATACATTTGAATTTTTAAACAACTATATTTTGTGGTTTTAGGCAAGATTTAAAAAGACACACATCTGAAGTCATTGTTGGAGCCCACTGTGGTTATGCAGTACTTCGAGGAGCACATGTTTATGTTCCTGGAATTATATCTACCTCAAGATGTAAGTGTCTCCCAAATACACCCTATTAATTTGTAACAAGGATGGAAAAAAAATGTCACCTCTTGATGACAATTTCAAATAAATTTTGACATTTTTTCCCATTCACACTCAAAATTATTCTTACAGCTGTAATTTATGGTATGTACAGTTTTAATATTTTTCTGGCTTTTTTGTGAGATTTTCACTATTTTTGCATTATACTCATAGTAAATGACATATAATTATTTTGACCTGTCCTGTTTTAAGTTCTTTTTTCCATATGTAATTTGTGGCTTAAGTATTAATTCTCAAGGATTTCATTGTCTTGTTTTCCTCTTAAAATTGTGTTAAAGAACATGTCTGAAGAAAAACCTGGTTTTCATGTAGTTTTTTTTTTTACTACTGAATACTCTCACTTTTAATATAGATGTCAGGAGAATATACTCTCAGAAGTTTGCTGTTTCAATAAAAGGAATGTAACAACCGATACATCTGGTTGGTAACTGGATGGTTGATTATTTAATAGATGGCTATTTCCGGTTGCGTTATTTTTTCATTCTGTCACAAGGCCACTTGCCTTCATGATTCTGTCAGGTTCTAAGTTACAGATCTAAAAAAATGCACTTTCTTTTTTTAATCCATTGGTGATTTATTTGGTATTTTTTACACATGAGTGATCTGGTAAAAAGGGGGGTTTTTTGTATTGATGAGAAGAAACTTCAAATTTGATGTCAGACTCTTAAGAAATAGGAATTTTTGTTTCAGTGCCAATGAGACAAGATGGAAGATCTACACATACATATTTAGTGTTCAGCAACATATTTATTTTTTTATTTAAGGGTCAAATTAACCTCATGTGAAACCAGTATAATTTTGGATGATTTGCCTCGTTATTCTATTGTGATGAGATCTACTAATCATCATGGTTCTTATTATTAAACAAAGACAAACAGAAAAGCATTTATCTATCCACTTCATTCCCTTCAGGAAGTTTTAAGTATGTGCTTAAGTCTGGTTCATTGAACAGGAACGTTTTTCAATCTAGGACTTGATAATGAAATAAGTATATTGCAGTAGCAGTTGTTGCAACTGCTTATTTAGACAACCTCATAAATATTCAAATCTATCTTTGAATCAACTAGTGATTTATCCTAATTGCATGTAATTATGCATGCAATATCAATTTAAAGAAAAGATGCTATAAAACTTGAGGAACAATTTAGGAATTGCAGATAGGAAAATAAAGTAAAAGGTCATGCTACCCACTTCAGGTCAAATATAATATTGGTTTATTAAGCACAAGTGGTCTAACTAGGGGGAAAAAAGACTGCAGAAAGAACATACTTTTAATCTCTGAACTTGCAACCCAAATGAGAGTAAATTAATTATCGAGGGCTTTCAGTGATATTAATCAAACTCTAGGCTTTATGTTTATGGAATGCCAACATAAGCTACAAAAAGCTTAAGAACTATACACAGTATTAATGCATTTTGAAAGGATAATAGCAGAGAGTGAAATAAAATCTGTTTTATTTGAATACTGCAAAAATCATTGGCGAATGTGCTGGTTGGAAGAGGGAAAATTGCTGCAAGTTTAAAAAACAGTGGGCTATCACATAATGTATTGCGATAAGAAGTTTGGGTTTAAAAAAAAAAAAAGCAAGCCATTTTTAGTGGGTACCCAAGATATATTACTTTTCAGAATTCTGGGTATTCAGAGTTGTGTGTATTCAGAAAGCTACTTGAAAATGGAGAAGAAAAAAAAAAGATTACTAAATACAATCTGAAGAATTCTCTGGAAGCTGAACTGTCATTAGTCTTGCCATGTCTTCTGATTGTGCCAGCCAGTCAGACAGGTCAGGAATGTAACTTTGGAAAATTGTTTATTGCTGTCAGTAGAGGCCTTTATTTTAAGAGTATTTTTATCCAGTCAGTGCACAGAGCTTGCTGACCTACAAAATTAATTAAACCATTCCCTTTTTCCATCTGTTTTTGTTCTTGCTCAGAAGATTTGTTAAGTCCCTAGGACTATGCTTCTAGAATTTGGTATACTTTACATATTTACTGATCATACTTTACATACTTTACTGATCTGGAGGGTTTCAATTGGAGATGTAAAACTCTCTTAGAGGATATTGTGCGCAGTAGTTGCCTTAGAGGGAAGAGAGCCACACCAGAAAAATTGTTCCAAGAATATATAATCACTTGTATCAAAGCCAGTTAAAGAAAAAACAGCTATAGCTGTATTCCACGTATCTATTGAGAGGTCATTAGATAAATTTTGTATTATTGTCTTTTTGCAGTAAATATGAACCAGTGCTGTTTGTTGTACTTGCTTGCTGAGGTCTGAATCCTGAAGAGCATGCTTAAAAATTCATTTATCACCACATGGTCACCCATTAAGTGAAGATTAAAGTGAAGATTTCTTTAGCCTCTTAAAAAGCAAGACACACGTTCTCCTTTGTAACCTTGTGTCTCTCAGTAACTATAGTCATTTGATAGCTGTCATTCATCATATACACTCACAAACCTGGTATCACTTAATATTTTTACTTGAATTACACATTTTGAATGTTGGTATGATTTGGGAGTTTACTGAAAATCCTAAATTATTTAGTCACTTCTGTCTTTTCAAGTATGCTATTAATCTCAAAATTCCCTTTCTTCTTTGCACAGTTATGAAAGCTGGAGATCTGGTCTCAGTGTATTCAGATATTGAAGGGAAATGTAGAAGAGGAGCCAAAGAATTTGAAGGAGTCAAAGTTTTCCTTGGAAACGGAATTTCAGAACTGAGTCGCAGTGAAATCTTCAGTTCAAGTGGCCCATTGACGTAAGTCCATTGTAACTGCAGTCTACACAAACAACTTTGCAAAGGGAATGAAGAAGATGGGAAGACATTTTGAAATGTTCAGTACACCCTGTGAAACCACAGGATGGCTTTGAGATGTTGCACGTTAGGATTTCCGCTATTTTTGGGGAAGTGCTAGTTTGTGAGAATATAATGGAATTATGCCTCCTTCTGTCTTCTGTAACTTCACAAGTAAGGTAGTAGCAATGTGATGGCAATTATGATTAAATATTACAGTAGGTATTGGCTGACTCAACATTTAGTTTGATAGTGGCATTCAGATACCAGTTTACTTGAGAGGTAGGAGGAAATAAATGGGACTCTTCAGAATTTGTGTTTCAGGTTATGACTTCTACAGTATAGAACAAATAGCAGTAAAAACATTCTCACTGTACCAGATTGTATTTTGGTAAATTGTTCTATACCACTTTCCTGTTTGGATGGAACAGAAGTACAGCCCTGTTGATATCTCCATTTCCTAAAAATATTTGATAGGGTGTTTTTTTGATTGATCAGTGGACAGAACATAATGTCAGGTATCAGAAAAATTAATAGCATTTCCCAAGGAAGTTACCTATTTCAAGATTACTTGCCTCTTCCTTTTTTTTTTTTTTTTATTTTTATGCCAAAGCATATGTTTTGTTCCTATTTTGTCATCTAAAACACACATAAAAAGCAGTGCAGAAGAGCATGGATATCAAATTTATGACTGAGATTTTACATCCCAAGGACAAACTACAAGGGAGCTAGTAAAGATGATTGCATTGTCAGAGGATTTAGTAGACCTTAAATATAGTCAGAGTAATGGTAGAATATACTTTTGGAGTTGATGATGTGAAATGGCAGCGTGTAACACTAAATCCAGTGCCTGCAAGTGTGCTTTTTCGTATTCTTCCTTCTTCTGGTTGGGCTGTCCAGTGTGTATGCAAAATAAGACATATTGATATCTTCAGCAGTCTGTTTTAAGGCTCGGTATTGCTGTTTCTTGGTTTTGTTGTTGTCCATTTCCTTGTATATTTGTTTTAATAAATCTGTGTCAGACCTTGATCCATATTTAAAATTTTTAGGTTGTTTCTAAGTTCAATCCTTTGCTTTGCAAGCAAATCAATGTTTCTGTAAGGCTTTTGAAATACAATTTCTTCAGTTATTTGGCTCAAATTGCAGACAGTAAAGAAAAATAGTGGAAAATCTAAGCAGGAAATCATTGCCAATGTTGTAGTGCATATGTGGCTAGGCAATAGCAGTTATGGATTGAAATTAACATATCTAAATATTTTTATGCATTTCTTTATCAAAGCTTAGATTAGATCTCAGTTTGTCTTGTGGACAAAAAAAAAATAATTTGCTTTATGCAATTTTTACAGGTAATTCCAGTTTATAATATAATGCAATTTTTGTTGTGATTTACCCAACTTGATATACTTTTAAAGAATATCATATTAAAAACTGTAAAAGTATTTTTCTTACTTGATTTATAAATGCTTTCATTTTTATAAGATTGCTGTTTCAAATTTCTACTTGTAGGCATAATGGTTTATTTGAATACAGTTATAAACTAAAAATGTCAGTTGCTGAAATATATTCTGTGTTTTTTCAGTGGGATGGGCATAAGAATGACAGAGCCAGTCTACCTTAGTCCTTCGTTTGATGATGTGCTCCCTAGTCATTTGTTTTTACAGGTACGTTTGATGCAAAAATAAAAGTCTGTACTAGTTGCAGAATAATTATTATCCCCTAAGCACACGTGAATACATTACATGTTCATTGAGTCTGCATTACGGCAGCTAATTCCCTTTTTGGATATAAAGAAATCAAAACATTCAGAATGGAGTCAGTATCTACATGCAGGTGGTTAGTCATACCCCATCTGAGATCTGTTAAGGGACTTCAAAGTAGCTTGAGAGATTGTCACTTAAATACTTGGAAATCCTTTTTGCATAGATACTCTGCATAGAACTTTTAGGGTTTGGAATCTGGCTATGAACTCTTGAATATGAACCTCTTTCAGTGTACATCCTTCTGTAGATTATCAGGAAAAGTTCCAAATACTAGTTCTTTTTCAAGAGAAAATCTGTATCATTTTAGACCTAACAGAAGAAAAAAAAAATCCACCTGAGCAAAGTAACCAGTAAATATCTTACATTAGCACAGCTTTCACTACCTCTTGCCAAAAAACTTAACAGCTTCCACAGTTTGACAAATTTTTATGTAGTTTTTATTGTAAAATTTAAGAAGTTATTTCAAGTAATTCTTTCCTTGCCTGTGATCCCCAAGCTCCTTTTCCCTCATGACAATTGGCCACCTCTGCTATGTTGAAGTGTAGGATGATGAAATTATAGAACTTTTGAGTTTCCTTAGACGGGGTAAAATTCTTGCTTTCAGTTTGCTGACATAAAAAGGTGAACACCTTAGTTAGATTTCTGATTAGTGTTCCATCATTGGTAGTGTATTTTTTTTTATAAAAATGCAATGATTTACAAGCTTCTTTTAAAGCAAAAAACAATCTCTCCAGCCTTCAGAGAAAAGGTTAACCTGTCAAGGTCCTCTTTCAGTATATCAACCACTCTTTCCAGGTCTGTATCCTCTGTAAACCTGTTTAGGCCGTGCTCTGTCCTATAGCCAAGTCCCTAAGGAAGAGGTTGTCTGGCCTCTGGAATACATCAATATTGACTGGCCTCCAATGAGACTTAGTGACACTGATGACCCCAGCTCTTTTGGCTTGAATTTGCCATGTATGAGATGAACTATTGCTTTTTTTATAACGCCGTGGCATGGAACTTGAAACTGTGCTAACCAAAGATAACATCTAGTAAAGAGAGTTTCAAAAGCTTTTTATACCTGTGAGTTGTCGAACCAAGTCAGAACATAATCTGTCAGAATATTTCCATGCTGTTTACAATGTGAAAGTAGTGTGCACAACTATTCCGTGTTATTTCTCTTTCGTGCATCTGTTCTGTTTATACAATTTATAGCACATTTCAGCCTCTTGGTACCTTCATTCAGCAATTTTAAGCTCCTGCCTATTAATCTTACTGTTGGTTACTATACTACACCAGTATATACATATAGTAAATGTTCCAACATACAGGTCAGTATAAAATACTTGTAGTATACAGAGCTGCTCTGTGTCTGTGATAGTATCAGCCTATTTAATTCTGACTTTTAGCACTATAGTCTCTTTAGTCATGAACCCTTAAACTTCATTCATAGATAATAATATATAGCTTTAAATAAAAACAGAGCCATTGGAGATTTCTGTCTCCCAGTAGTTGATTTTCTGTTAAGGAAGTGACAGCAATCCATAGGTATATTCAGTGCTGAATTAATTGTTGCTTCAATGAGTTGTCATTCCTCAATACAGGATTTGATACAGGACCTAAGGTTTGAATTCTTTCATATTTGTTTTTATGATAGAACTTGCCTTCTGTGGTTGTGAGTCATATTTTAAACCCTCAGCCAGGAGAGAGAATTTTGGATATGTGTGCTGCGCCTGGAGGGAAAACAACCCATCTGGCAACATTAATGCATGACCAGGTAAGAGAAGTCACATTTTCTGTCTCAGTGAAGAATGTCTGACCACTGTTCATTTGCACAGCTTACTTCTCTTAGCTGTCACAATGCACAGATAATTTACAGCAGCAAACAATTTTTGAACGTTCTGCTTACCAAGGTATTTTGCTACGCATCAGAGTTAATGAAATCGGCACAGCCTATCTTTATCAAATAGCCACCATCACATTTAAAACCCTGATTGCTGCAAATTGGCTTGTTGAGATATATTTGATTTCCCTTTTTAAATGTTACTAATTTATTTTTAAGGGAGGAATTTGTAATACGCAAGCTATATGCTGGATTCATGAAACTGAGAATACATGAAAATCAGGGGTTACAGCTGTGCGCCAAAAGAATGCACAGCTCTACAAAAGCACATGAAGAGTTTCTAATCCAATTGACTTTCTTCCCAGTAAAAATTACCAATTACAAAGTACAGATATGATCCTAACTGAAATTGTAGTTTGAATTTGTCATTCTAAGGCAGAAGGTTGCAAAACCAAAAATGCCTCATGAGAAAATGGCAACGAGAAGAAACAAAAAATATTGAGACAAAGGAAAGTAACACAAGAGCCAAAAGGAATGTGCATATAGGAATAAAAATTTGCATATCATAGATTGGTGTGTGCAAAATAAAAAGACAGAAATGCAGGTTACTGTTTTCTAGCAGAGAGGGGAAAACGGGTAATGTTTCCTCTAAAAGTTTTATAAGGTGATACTTTCACTGGAATAAGTTTATTACAATATATCGGATTATTTAGAAATTCGGCACTTACATTCTGCAGTAGCACTTCTATGGTTCTCTGCACATTAATAGAAAAGTACAGTGGGTAATGGTGTGAATGTATTGAGAAAAGACATGTGTTCTGTTCTGTGATGGTTTGTTTATTGAAATGTTTCTTCCTTCAGCATAGAAGGTTTGCAAACATGTATTAAACATGCGTTAGGCAGTCATTACAGAGCTATTAGGCATTCACTAGATAGATGTATAAAGCTTCCAGTAAAGATAAATAAAGTCTGTAAAACCATATCATTGATTCTATCATGGATTAATTTACACCTATACTTTTTCCAACTGTGTATGCACTTTTTTATAACTTCTTGTAACTTTTTTCCTTAGTCTTATTAGATATTTTGATTGTGTTTACCTCCAACTAAAGTGGTAAAGATTAAGAATATAGATGGTGAAATTTATACTCTTACATACTATTCTTTTTCTGAGTATGTGATTTTGATTTCAGATATGTAAAAGATATATTTTTGAATTTACAGTGCTTTTTGATTCTAAAGTTCCATCCACCAATTTTCTATACTAAATTTCCTTAGACAGTATATTAAATCATTAAAATTTCAGATCATTTGAATTAATGCTGTGGTGTTCTGTGATTTAATACTTAGAAACCAGTATTTTGGCTCTAGATGAGAAAGTTGAAATGTAAAATTACTCTGCATCGTTAAGAGCTTTAAAATAGGAATTGTAAATAATTAACCCTTGAGAATGTATTATTACCTGGATCGCAGTCCAGACCACCCTTTTTTCCAGATGTCTTTCAGGAAGTTTTTCTGGCAGTGGCTGGCATGGGCCAGATGGGGAAGAAGTGCTGTCTTCCAGCATGTTCCGTTTTCTGAGTGTCTCTCAGGAGAAGGATTTATCTCTTTATATCCGTGTGGGCAGCAAATCTGCTGTTATAGCTACAGAACTAACTTTCAGACACAGTCAGTCATGTGCAGTAGGTTGAACGGTGGCGATGCGGGAGCAGTGGCATGTGGTCACGGGATGCTCCTGCAAGAGGTGATTCGTCTCCAAGTAGTTGAAGGCCAGAAACAGTTGACACAATATAAATCCTTTTTTACTTCTCATTCCTCAACTTACATACTGGCTAATGGGACATAGAGTCATCAGTTTATCTTTACTGGTTTGTGTGGTTTTTTACACTGTTTATCTTAGTCATGCAACCCTTCAATAAGCCTCTAGAGAGCCATCACCAAACAAAAAAATGTTGTCAAGTTTTCTAAGCAGGTTCTGTTTGCTGCAAGTCTAGTAGGTATTTGGTCTTTTTTTTTTTTTTNGATAGTATTACAGTTCTGGATTTTACTGTTCACTTTCTTTTGTGTTTACAGATTTCTTTTAGCAGATGGGGGGTGTGTCTGCCTTGATTTTCCCTGGAGAAATCTTACTCTTACATAAAAGGAATAATGTGTAATTGCGATTACACGTAACTGCTTTTTGGAGTATTTCCCAGAGTAACTTGAGTGACAACTACTGCAAGTATGTTATGAGGCTGAGCAAGCGAGGCTGTGGGCCTCCTTTCCATACAGGCCTGAGCTGTATGTGATAGTGTTTCCCACCATCTCCATACAAATTTAAAACGTGTTGACCTATTTCACCAAATAATTGAGACTTTTACTCTCTTTCAAATGACAACATTTTTACCTAACTCAGTGCTCAGTAAAACTATTCAAAACAGACAGAGAGACAAAAAACCACACTTGCAGAAGTCAGGCATTAAGTCCCTTAGGGAGTGACTGTGTCAAGCGAGACTGCATGCAGCTTCAGCCTAGTAGTTAACCTTATGTAGGTATCATAGAAAATATGCTTACACTGCTTATGGGATGGGGGGAGGAAATCAGGAACTGCACATTCATTTAATCCCTATGCTTCTGATAAGAAGTTCTGGGGTTTTTTTCAGGGTGAAGTAATAGCTATGGACAAGATAGCTAGCAAGGTGAAAAAAATTAAGCAGAATGCTGAATTGCTACAGTTGAATTGCATTAAGGCCTTTTGCTACGATGGAACCAAGGCACTTTCAGTTGAGAAGAGAGAGGATGAACAAGGTAAGGTAAACAACTTGGGTAGTATTAGCTTTTAGAGGAAAATAGTAATTAGTTTTGCACTATTACTATTAAACCTACCGCAGCTCTGCAAGTCCTTGCAATTTTGAGAAATATTTAAGTTGCTTCAGCACCGTGAATGCTCTTTTATTTAGTACTCTTTGTGATGATCAGCAAATCAGAAGTCAAGCTAACTGTCCTTATCACAAAGGGAGTGTGTTCCTTTCCCAGATAATATCAAAGACTGCAGAAGCCTTAACGCTCCTATCACAGTCATGGTCAACCCCATACTCTGAGTGATTTGAGTCAGTCTAAAAAAAAAATAAAATTTGCAGACTTGGTTTGCTTTTCTGCCTCAGAATCCTCATCTGTAAAATGGGGTTATTAATACCTAACTCCCAGGAGTGCTGCAAGGTTTAGTTTAGTGATGTTTGTTCAGCTGTTGAGGGTAAAGTTCTATAGAAGCACAGTGTATTATTTTAAGTTCATTTAACTTGCTTTTTTGAAGCGCTGTATTTATGATACTGGGTCTGTTCCCGTGATGGAACGATTTAAACAGTATCTGATGTCTTGATTATTTTTAGTTTGTTGTGCAAAGTATGCTGTTATTTTTCACTATATTTTATCCCAGTCACTTGTAGCCTAACTAGAAATCAGGTTGTATAATTCACCTTCCTTGTTCTTACGCCTTGCAGTTATTCCTGTTTTGGACAAATAAAGGTGCTTTCTTAATATCTTTCTATGAGCATAAAATATTGTAGGTGGTATGTATCACTTGCCCAGCTGAACAGGAGCTGCTGGTAATACCGAGAGATCATGAAGGCTTTTCTATACATCCCTATGAAGTAAGACATGCGTATTTTGAAAGTTGTAGTAACAGTTCAGAGGTAGATAAATTGTTCTCATTTTGTACTGCTGGAACAAGCTAGGTAGCAGTAGTAAGAAGTTACCCACTTGTTTGCCCTTGTGACCTAACTTGAATTTTTGAGGAACAGAAGGAGTAAAGGAGGCAAAACATGTGTATGTCTCTCTTCTTCATTGGTTACTCTCAGAAAAACATACAGGGACACTTTTGACTTGGTAATTCTGAATTGAAGAGTCTCTCTAGGACTAAAGTAATAGAAAATCTGGGGTTGTTGAGCCACTGGGTTTCAGGTTAAAGGATAGGTATTGCATATGGAAGTTACATATTCCCTTATCTATCCAGGTAATATTCAGAAATTGTTCTTGTCTTCACAGTCCTTTTTTACTCAGTTTTCTGCTGCGGAGACAGCATGTGTCACTTGTTACAACTTTCAGTAACATTGAGGACATGGAGGTGCTGCAAAGTATGCAGAGAAGGGCAGCTACACTGATTAGATGTCTGGAGCACAGGTCTACAGGTCTTCTGTGGAGAGTGAGGGAGCTGGGGCTGCTCAGCCTGGAGAAGAAAAAGCTGAGGAAAGACCTTATCACTCTTTACAGCTACTTAAAAGGAGATTGTAGTGAGGAAGGTATTGGCCTCTTCCCCCTAGTGACTCAGAGATAGCTCAAGAGGAAATGGTCTCAAGTTGTACCAGGGGAGGCTCAGATTGGACTTTAAGAAAAATTTCTTCACAGAAAGAGCGATGAAGCATTGGAACAGGCTTTGGGAGATGGTTTAGTGGTTACAGTTTTCTCTGGAGACATTCAAGGCCAGTCCAGATGCATTCCTGTGTGATTTGGTCTAGATGATCCTGCTCGGGCAGGGGAGTTGAACTAGATGATCTCTCGAGGTCCCTTCCAACGCCTCACGTTCTCTGATTCTGTGATGTAGGTCTGGCAGTTGGACTTGATGATCTGGAAGGTCTTTTCCAACTTTGCTTCTATTCTGTGATTCTTTGTTATTATCAAGTGCTTTATTTTCTACATATATATATATATGTATGCAGCACTCTAAATAGTTATTATATAGGCAATCCAGTTATTATTATTAGCAGACTTACTGGTTAACTACAGGCTTTTCTCGGTTAAACTTTGCACAGTTGGTTCAGTTACGAGGTGACTGTGGTTCATTGCAGACGATATGCACAACTCACCACCTCTGACCAATCATATTTCAATATTATTTTTTAATTACTTATACATTTTAATTTCAAATTACTAAATTAAGTTTAAAAATATTGCTGCATAAACTGCCTGAAGGGATTGTATTAGAATCACAGAATTGTGAGATTGTCTCTAGAGCTGAGACTACTTTCCAGACTTTATCTAGAGATCCTGTTTTATGTTAAAGGAGCAGTAACTGCTTGTCCTTATCTATGGTGACATCTCAAGGAAAGAAACAGACCCATTGTATATTACTATCTGCTCTTTGCAGAAGGACCTCCATTTTTACCAGAGTCATTTGATCGAATTCTTCTTGATGCGCCATGTAGTGGGATGGGACAGAGACCAAACATGGCTTATTCCTCGTCTTTAAAGGAAGTGACCTCTTACCAGCCACTACAGCGCAAGCTTTTCACTGTGGTATGTAGTAATCATTGGGTAGATAAGCTTAATTGTGGAGAAATGCTTTTGCAGCATAAAATTTCAAAACAAAACACAGTGACTCGTATTCCCTATCTCTTCAGCAGTGAAGTAAAGATAGCTTTAGGATTTGGGTAACCTCTCAGCTCCACTGGATCTGTTGCTAAGGGAAGTCAATTCATTGGAGCAGGGGAATGGCATGCACAAGCCATAGTAAATAAAAAAACTTTGCCTGTGTTTTCTTTATTCCTTCAGTTTCATCAGTATAAATGTATAATAACCACAAGGGCCCAAGCCATAGAGTAGGTTAAAGTCTTTTCTCTGCAGTGGCACAGACTCTTGTAAGTTCACTGCATCGCTCTCCCATGCAGTGGTGCTGTGAGGTACTGTGTGGAATATGAGCTGGGGTATGAGATATGGGCAAAGCCAGGAGACCATGTTGCAGCTTTTCATGCTGTGAGGAGTGTGCTTGGGCTGATGCCGAAAGATACGATTTCACGAAACTTGTCTAAATCCGAACTGTGTGTATTCAAAATGAGGCACAGCTTGAGAAGCACCATAGATAGAGCTTCCATGCCATGTATGTGCAAAACACTTGATACCTAATATCACTTATCTGCATCTGTGGCTGGCAGCAGGTGATGAAAAGAGAACTAATCTGTTTGGGATATGCAGAGCTGTACCAGTAACAAATCTGAGAAGGTGAATCGTAGCAATGGCATTAATAAACTGCATGAGCTATAATGCTGATTTTGAAAGAAGAATCTAATCCACAGGATTCTTTAGTGTATTCCCTGAGAAGCATTAATATCCTAATGCCTCTCAGACAGAAATATTTGAGTTTAATTAAAGTGCTAAGTTTTAATATTATAGCTTAATGATTTCTTGGTTAATATTGCTTAATATGAAAGGGGTTTTGCATTTAAAAATAAGCTTAACTATTGTTTATTTCTTCCTGCAGGCAGTGAAACTGCTGAAGCCAGGAGGTGTTTTAGTATATAGTACATGTACAATTACACTCTCTGAAAATGAGGAGCAAGTTGCTTGGGCCTTGAAAACTTTTCCATACCTCCAGCTTCAGCCACAGGTAACAGTATTTCCAGGGTAATTCACACAATCCAGTGAGCTTGTTTTGGCACTGTAAACATTAGTTACACACTATTTGATATCAATAAATCTCTTTTTTCACTGAAGAAAGTTTTAACTGCTGTGGATAGAAATACCACAAGGAGTTCCGAGGCACTTTTAAATCTATTTTATGTCTGATTGAGCTTTATTTTGGGATTGTTGTTTCCCACTGTGTACTGTGGTTGTTTTGATTTATGTGACAGTCATTTAAGACACAACAGGGACAAGAGACAGTTCAGACAGGTTAAAATTTCTCTTGCAATTGTCATTTAATGCATATATTTCATTTTCTGTTTTGCACATGCACGGGAAAGATGAAGGATTTTTATTCATGCTGCTGAAATAGAGAAGACTTGCAAAAAGGATAGGAGATAAGTGTAAAGAACCTTGTGTTTTGAGGAAGGAGCATTTTATGTGCATGGGAGCTATTTTTCCATTATGTACAGGAGTGAGGGTACAACTTAATTTACATAGTTTTGGAGTCAGTGTCGATCAAGATGTCTGGGAGGAGGTAATGTAGAGGGATACTGCAATTTTTTGTCTGCATACATTTCAAAAACATCTACTACCTTTATTAGTACCTTGAGAGAGTTTATCATGAGATTGTTATGTATCTCCCTCTTTGTTGATGTGGCGCGTTAGGTGCATTAGTTGTTTATCATCATGGCTTTGAGGAAAAGTCTAACTCTGCCTGTTTTTATCAGACACCTCTATCGTTCTGTGATGACCTGTATCTATCCTAAGAAGTTCAGATGCATCTTTTAACTGAATTTAAACAAATATATAGGTGTACAATGAGAAATTATATATAAAGATCTAACAGAACCGAAGCCTTTCTTAAAAGATTTGGATGTCTGGGTTCTCCTGCCTGCTTTCTCACCATCCATTTACTAGGAATTTTTCAGTTTTACCGGTTAGAATTGTGATTACATGTTTTACCTAACAGCATAAAAGATGTCCTTGATAGAGTGACAAAGCGAAACACAAGCCCTGTTAACTCAAATGCAGGATTAATTCTCATTTAATACACTTTCTCTCACCAGTAACGTCTTGAATAAAGCACTAGTTTTCACTGTCAAATACTGTATCTCTAAAAATTAAGCCTTTGTGTATATTTTAAATGAGAAGACACTGACCTGTTTACCCACAGATAGTTATTGATCTTGTAACCAATTCCCCAGCAGTGTGAACTAAGGTGATCTTTCTGAGTGAATAGGAAATGGGACTCGAGGGTCAACTTACCTCCTGTTCAATTATTTTCCGTATTCTTTAGTCTCTCAGTGGAAATCTCCTTATATACCCAGTCCACTGTCTCCCACTTTCTCAGTCTGGCACCAGATCCTGGAATCATGTTGAGTAAGGAAATAAGAGGAGATGGAGCCACAGGCATTGATTTCACAGATGGAGGTTACTGCATGGCAGGTTGTCCTTTGTGCAGACTTAATCTCCTCTTAGGGGCTTATACAGGAGATACTGTAGTATAAATGCAGTGATTTGGAGGAAATAGGAAATGGTAGAGGAAAGAAATTAGTCTGGCTTTGAGCAAGTTTCCTGTCCCTGTGTAACACTGTTTTCCTTTGCATGCTATTTTTTCTCTGTTAGCACTGGAAAACTCCTTTTTGTCTCTTATCTGGAAGCACTGAAATGATGCTGAGGGAAAGGAAGAGAAGAATCAGGCTGTAGCCTCTTGGCTGCCCAGCTCTATAGTGCGCAGCACATGGTTAAGCAACTAACTGGCAGCGTGTGCTGACTGGGCGAGGTCATGTGTTAGCAAAGTGTGATGGCTCTGAAAAATACTCTGCTGTAGGCTGCCTCACAGACTACACCAGACTAGATTTACAAAGGAGAGCTATTTTTGATATTGCAATGCCAGCTTTTGCACATTGTCTTCTATCTCCTTACAAAATGCACTGAAAGAAGAAAAGAGCTAAGAATTAGAATGGGGTCCCAAGAATCGGTGTATTAAATAAAAAAGCAGTCAAGGCTACTCAAAAGAAATGCTGCTAAGAAAAGGCTGTGGTTTCAAACACACACAAAAGCCTCTCCAGGATTTTGATGCCAAGTGTCATCTCCTGAATTCAGATACTTGAGCTATTCCTTTCCTTCTTTCTCTGCCTCATATACACACAGATATATAACAGTAGTCACATTCACCCGTTGGTCTGATTATTTGACATAGAAAATCTGAACCTCAGATTTTTCTTGGCATCATCTCCCTGGCAGTGGAGCATCCTGGATTGGAGCTTTCAGTCTTTCCAGTTGAAGTTTTCATTGTGAAGAATTCTGGTATTTCTATTACTGTTGCCGAGTGTATTAGTAACTGTCTAAGGAATCACTGTTTTGGCTTAACTCATAGCTATCAGTCAGTACCCAGAAGCACTGCATTACTTAAAAGTGGCAACCTAAAACTTTTAGACCTTCTTACTGTCTGGTGAGAACAGCTTCCTTGTGATGTTTCAGTCCTTTGAGTAATAGATTGGTTTAGAGCTGTGTACCTGTCCTCAGCAAGTGCTCTAAACTTCTGGGCAAAAGTGGTTTAGGTGCACCACCATCACCTCAAAGCAGGTTGGACCTTGTGTAAATGCTTGTGTGCATATTGGCCAGATGAAGGCAAGAAGAGACAGGCACGTTCCCTCTAACTCCTCTCCTGCTGTGACTGACAAATCCAGCTTGTCCACGTTAAGAGTCCGGCATATACTCAGCAGAATACATTTAGGGCATTCAAGAACTTTACTGAGAGAGTAATTGGCTTTTCTTTGTTACTGGAACAGGAGCCTCACATTGGAGGAGAGGGCATGAGGGGAGCTGGACTGCCACTTGATCAGCTGAAGCTGCTGCAGAGATTTGATCCATCTGCTGCCACGCTGCAAGGGATGGATGTGAGTTCTTTGCAAGATTCCATGGAAGATGAGCTGATTTCACTGGCAAATAAGGACTGTATAGGATTTTTTATTGCGAAATTTCTGAAATGGAAGAATCAGTGAGCATTTAGGAAGGTGACCTGAATAAATACCTCTGTGAGTCTAAGAACAGTTGGGACGTGAAGTGTGTTTCTTACTGCTGCAACGTTGCCAAGCCAACGGGCTGACGGCAGAGTTGCTATGGCAGCAACGCAACCTGCCAGCTGTTCTGCTGGGGAAGAGCCACAGGTTGCGCAGTCATCCTGGCGGGGGAAGGGGAGGATCGGTTCTGTGTCTCCGTCTGCGTTTTGTGTTTACAGCAGGTCAGCACGTGAACGAGCAGTACGCTCGCGCACGCTGCCGTCTGTTCTCTTCCCCCACGCGAGTCGCGTGTCTCGCGCCAGGAGCGTCAGAACGGGTCTCTCGGGGTCAGAACGGGTCTCTTACGAAATGCAAGCACAAATACCAGATGGAAACTATCGCCACCGGTCTTGGAAAGGGTACTCGCTGTGGGTGTTCACCGGTACTGGATGTTGCGTTAAACATTGCTTCACGGCACACTGTAACGTTTTACAAAGAACTGGTTTATAAATTGATACTTAGAACCTCATTTCTCTTTTATTTTAATACAAGCAAGATTCTCTGTACACATAGTATATACACAAAATACGATTAGGCTTTGTAGCATGTCTTTTATAGCAGCATGAATATATTAAACCATCTCACTCTGGGAATGTAAATAAATAGTGTTTCAACATCAAACTTCCCATGCATAAACTGTATTGGTTCTGAAGTAGCCTATTGGACTGGCTGACAAGTGACAATTTTAAAACCAAACATTTGCAATGGAAGGGCCTACAGTTGTGATTAATATATCAAAAGACAGAAAACAATGCATA
Source organism: Heliornis fulica (assembly GCA_013399135.1). Classification (NCBI taxonomy): domain Eukaryota; kingdom Metazoa; phylum Chordata; class Aves; order Gruiformes; family Heliornithidae; genus Heliornis; species Heliornis fulica. The sequence goes on from VXBZ01003232.1 coordinate 89,933, forward strand.
ATGCCATCTGAAATGTTGCAAATCACCTTTCAAACAACTAAGAATGTTGACTCTTTATTGGTTAGAAACCATCACCAGCTAAAATCAGATGAAGATTGGAACTGGAGAAGCATGCTAATGAGAACTGCCTTAATACACTGCTCAAGGTTTTAAGAAACTAAGGTTTTTCAAGGTGTTGGGTGTATTTTAAAATTCTGCTTCGGTTCCAGAGATATTCTCCTTCTGAACAACCTGCTTTTTTTTCCTCAGTACTGCTGGAACTGACAATAGCTCAAAAATTAGAGGGAAAAGGTGAGTAGAATTCAAAAAACATAAACTGACATCTCTGTGGGTTTGGGGTTTTTTTTTCCTCTCACTCATCAATTTCCAGTTTTTAAAAGCCTTATCTGAAAAGTTTCTGTCTTTTCACACGTAACTACTCAGATTAAAAAGAGCAATACTTTTTTTATAATTTCCTTTTAAACTGTCAGAAGTGCTTTTGCATTTCCTCACAATCAAAATAAGTTACAAAGTCTGTTTCTCAGTAGTCTGGTTGTTTACTTACATTGTATTCTAAACATTTTGGTAGCGTATTTTCTACTGTTCTTAAATAAAACAAATGTCTTCGTTCTACCAAGGATGTCAAGCCCGTCCTCTCTAAGGCCTATCCGTACAGGACAGGAGGAAGGCATTCTTGTCTGCTACTTGTCCACTTCTGTTGGTCCCTCCGCCACCCGTCACTACATGTCTAAAGCAGATTTGACGTAACTTTGTCTCTTCAGTAGGAAGTGAGAGATCCTATTGAGAATCATGAAAGCTTACAGTGTAAATTAATTACAATCAGTTTAGTCTAAATCTGGCTAAAACAATTACTTGTTAAAAAAAAGGGATGAGTCTTTTGTTGCAAGTACATGTTGAAATCTTTAACTCAGTGCTAGTAAAAAAGCATTTTCTTTTTTTCAGAATATATAAATTCTGTAAACATGAATCAGCACACACAGAGCATATGCTGAAATTTGTGTATGCATACGGAGTAAGGAACTTTGCTTCCAGTTTCAGTAGTGGGATTTGTGCAATGCTGAATTTGGAAGAATTAAGACAGCTGAATATTTAATGGAAGATTTTTTGAGACTTTCCCAGACTTCTTCAGGTTTGAATGATAAACAAGCTTTTCAAATGGTGATCTCACTTGACTTCCTCTGAGGGGGTGGGAGAGAGAAAGACTAACTGAGTTTGATTCTATTGTATTTGCAGACTAGACTTCACCAGAAAAAAATTACTGATACCAGAACTTTTAACTATTAGAACTGTTTCTGAAAAAGTAAACTGTGAGATTTAGAAGAGCACTTTTAGCATATTAAAGGAATAAGCCCCAGCTATTTCCCTTATGCCCTGCTCTCTGTCGGTAATTATGGGTTGGGGGGACGGGGTCGGGGGGTGTTAAGATTTCTCCATCAGGCAGTTCAGAACAGAAACTCAATTAAGATGCTTCAAGTCATCCCTTGAAGTAGCCAGTGTCCTTCCTCTGACTACAGGCTTGTCAATGTCAGATCACTGGAGTTGGATGGATGCCCTTCTCTTTTTTTTTTCTTTTCCAACCTTACTGTGATTTTAACTAGAAGTGCAGGAATATTTTCTCATTGTCACAATTTCAATTTATGGTGTATATGTATTTTAATACATAATAGGATTACTTTCCTGATAAGAATGCTTTACACACTGAATCATTATGCTTCAGTGTGTGGTGCTGAAGCACACTTGAATACATATATATATATATATATATATATTATATGAGGTATTTATATATTAAATTAAAAAAGTTATTGTCATGAAAGAGTAACCCTACAAAATAGATAGGTTAGGCATGCAACCAGATCCTGTTTTTAGGAAAGTCTGAAAAGTAGTTTTCTCTATTTGCAGAAATAGTGATTAGTAATAGTGCCAAATCTAGGTAATCTTGGTCAATATAAAAGTAATAAAATAGGCAGCCTGGTATAGTACGAAATTAGTTATTGTACAGCTTCTTCCTGTTTCTGTTTCATGGAGTCCACCAGTTTTTAGATCGTACATTTTCACATGCATTTTAAAGAAAAGGGGATATTTTAGTAAGAAATAGTCTGGTAGTGGTGATCGACAAGAAATTCCTTTGGAGTGGATAGTTCAAAATACAAAGATCTTTATGTATTCTTCTTGGCTAAAAACTTGATAAGCAAATCCAATTTGGTAATTCCAGAATTCACTGCAGAGTAGGTAAGCACGGTAGATAAAAGTGTTAAGAATAAAGAAAAGACAACATGGATGAGTTTGAAGAACCAGCTTAATGTCTATTATAACTGATATAAATCTTTTTTGGGGCTGCGTAGGAACACATCTCTAGGATGGCAAGTTATAAAAAGAAACTGTCTATAAAACTACTGTAAGCTCATGTGTAACAGTTTGTTATATAAAAGTGGGGAAATAAATTATAGACAAATTGCCAAGAAATACATTTGATTGAACAATACTTGATTAAAAACATTCACAATAAAAATGGCATCCACATATTTTACAGATGGTAGAAGAACTAGAACTTTGGGGAAAGATCTGCAATAAAGTAATAAATACAAGTAAATGTACACCAGAAATGTTATATTACACTCTGAAAAATAATTTCTCTGTCCTTCCTCTAGACTACGTAATAAATTTTTTTCTGCAGTGTGCTTTATCTTCATGAATGGAATAGGACTCAAGTCAAAAGCATTTGGGAAAAAGCTTTCAGCCTGATGTTTTAAAGCAGTCAGAGGTTGAATGTAACCACAAGCCAAAATAAATCTTGACGATGCTTTAGTAACACAGGAGGTGCCTTACACTGACCTTTTCGCCTCGGACAGGCACTGACTAACAGCCATCAGACCACTCACTGCGTTCCAGCTCAGGGGACAATTGTGGACCACATTAAAACTCTGCAGGTGTCACAGAACCTGACTTTACAAACCAACACGGCTTAAAAATGGTAATTGCTAACAAATTCATAAAAGACAGTGAGTATTAAGGAACAGGGTGTTAGACCTGGGCAGGAACTGCATTTATAGGATGAGTAACCAGCTGGTCTCCAGCTTTATGTAGAGTTTGGTGAGTAGAATTTGGTTTCTTTATCCTCCGTTTATAATAAGGGCTATAGGTTAAAAGTGTACAGATTTCTGTGAAAATCGATGTTCCACTCAGACTCACTGTAGCTCTACAACAGGTCTTTGTTAGTTAGGGCCAAATCCTTAGGAGCAACTATTTAATTTTACCCCTTGAGAAGCAAAAACTGTGGAATTCTGAAATTCTGAACTACTGATGCCAGACACAGACTATGAACTTGTGAGTATTCTACAATACAGAATATGTTACAATAGGCAGTAATTTACAGATTGATTTGAAAATAGCTTCATTCAGCTCTCAACTCCTACTGATGCTGCCTTTGTGCACATACCCATTTGCTTATTCTTCCCTCCCTGGGCTGTCCCTTACCAGGTCTGGAGATGGTTATGCTCAGCCCCTTGCAGTCCCTTCCTGATGATTCCTTCTGCCGTGTGCCTGTGTGACAGTACACAACTGATAAATGATAGGCCCGGCTGCTGAGCTGCGCTGATGTGTATCCATATACAAAAAGAACGTCAGCACCTAACATATATACACAGATGTTTTAAAACACATCCCATTCCTTCCATATACTGAAATTCTTTAGAAAAATATAGACCAAGCGCTGACAAAACCTATGTATCACTTAACCATTTTCTCTTCCTCCCTTTCCTTCTGTCTCACTTTTCCCCGTCTTTTTAGCTCATTTGAACAGAAATTTTATGGGTTGTTTTACACCACACTTAAGTAAGAAGACTCTGGAGCTCACTGGGCTCACCTCTACCACTCCTCAGCTTCAAAGCTCCTGAAACCAGATCCAGAAATACCAACTCATCAGTACCCTAATGCAAACAAAAATATTAAACTTTCCATTGGCAAAACTTTGCAAAGACATTTCATCACAATAACGTTTGATATGTCCTCCGGTCGGAGTATTTTTAAAGCTTCTTATTTCATAATTCTGTTAAAGTGCTTTTCAAAGTAGTGCTCAGCAGGCAGGTGGCATTGTGCAATATGTGTAGTACAAGCTCACATTACAAATGATTTATCACGCTGAAAAACAATCACTGACGGAAAGTATCTTAGCAAGGCTAATAAAAACCCACTGAGTCTGCTTACGAAACACATGTGTTAGCACGTTGTCTGTATGTAATTAGCAGCACTATACAAACCACTATTCTCTCATTAGTTGGACTGGGTCATGCCTTTTTTTGGTTATACTTCTTAGTCCATAAATCAAAATACAGCCCCTAGTTAAATACTAGAGCTTTGCTGCTTATTTTCTCATTTGTCTGTACATGGCTACCTACTCCACGTTTTTCATACACAGTGCTTTAAAATTCTGACAAACATTCCTTAAAAATACTTTAAGGTAGGTGGAAAATAACCACTCTCCAGAGCAGAAGTTTAAAAAGACAAAAAAAAAACCCACAAAAAAACCCTGACACAAAAATAACCCCCAAAAACTCAACAAAAAGACTCAAGGTGTTGCAGTGGAATCCATAATCAATTCTTGGAGGACATGGCTGTTTTGTAACAGTTGAGGAGAGCAACAGCATTTACTGAAGCTGGTAGAACACCTAAAGCCAGGCTACAGAGAGCAAGACAAGAGGACTTCACTTCCCAGTGACATGTGATCTGATACGATTCACACAACAAAGTCTTTCAATGTCATTTTTCCACAAATATCCTGAAAATCCTCTCATATCAAAAGCTGCTGTTCATATACTGTTACTTATCCATTTAATAACAGAACAGATCTACTTACCTATGCTTCCTTTGCCTACAGAGTCACTTAGAGATGTTTAGAAAATGCTGAGAAATTTATTTCTAGAAAAATACTCTTTTCCTCGTGTTCCCCGCAGTTCACAGCTCTGAGCCTTGAACAACCACAACAGTCAGCAACACTGGGAGGAAGGGCCAGGTATCTGACAGCAGAACTCCACGGTCTTACATAGTTGCAGAACTTCATGCCAAGCCTCAGGCAGAGGGGCAGAAGAGGGAGGGCAGGGTACATTTCAGGGAGTTAAACTGAATTGCTCGGATGCTGGAACAGGAGATTGGAGAAAACATGCACTTGCCATTTATCTTATTAATTTCACTAAAACGATAGCCAAAATCGGGCAAAGCTGATATTGCTAGAATTAAAGTAATAAATAAAAAGAATTTCCAGCTAAATTAATTATTACCCCATGAGAGTGTTTATATGATGCACTATTTACAGTGAAATACAAGAAGTATTTCATTCATACAGTTACTAAAGAGACTGTATGTGATGCAGAACAGCTTTTACACTGGGCAAGGGTATGGACCTTGTGGTCAGTAGTGAATGTCTCCCCACTTACCAGTGCAACAGGTGTTCAGTGCAAAACAAACTGCATTCGCGCTCTCTGCTTTCGATGCATTTTGTCAAGCAAGCTCCTAACCGAGGATTTTGTCAGAGTCACTCTAGAAGCTTAGAAAGCTCTCACCAGTAGCACGTCAGTTTATAGGTGAAGGAAAAGCAGTGAGCTGGCTGCAGAGTGGGAATGCAGAGGAACTGGCAAGTGTTGAAAAAAAAGTGGAGAAGCTACAAAAATTTATTTTCCAACAAAATAACTCTCCACAAGCTGTGTAAACTTTTCTTACTAAAATGAATACTCTAAAACACAAAAGATTTTACATTTCCAGTGAAACACTCACAGTAACATTTGCCTGGTTTTACTCTCCTGAAGTCTCAACAAAGAGCCAGCAGATTTACGCTTTCTCAATTACCTGGGCCAGTAAACTCCCTCATATTCCCTGACTGCAATTTGCATGTTTCAATTAACAGGCAGAATGAAGAAACGGACTTGACAGGCTTCCAAGTAACCTTTGGTTTCCTCAGCAGATTCTCACGCCTTGCTGCCGAACGCACACGTACGCCCACCCACCGCCCACCCACTCACATACAGACCTCTGTCATGTGCGCTCTACTAGTCTGACAAGAGAAGTTAAGCTGTGTCCATTGCAATTCTGTGACCTGAACAGAAAGAATAAGTTATAGTGGTAAGTTCATTATCTTTACCGTAAATTTAAAATGCAGAATTGGGTCTGCAAGGACAGTGTAAGGTAGAAGAGTTAGACCTTGATCTCAAGCACTCGTTCATATTTACAGTAAGCTTTCTGCTACAGAAGAAGAAGTATTTAGGTTGACCACTGTTACAGATTCCTTAAATGAGGCTAGTTCCAGTTGCCAGTAATTCAAAAGCAAATCTGCTGACTTGGCATTAGGACTCTAAAAACAGTGTGATCAAACTTAGATAGTAAGAAGGTGTCTGCAGAAATAACATTTATAAACTGTATATACAGTACACAGTACCAGTACATAGAAAATAGATTTTGACGTCATGATCCCCTGTGTGTAAGGCAAGACTGAATTCTGTCTTCAAATGGAGTCCACCAGAGGTCAAGCAACAGAAAGTGCTCTTAAATCAAAATGCAAATCAAGTGCATACAAATTAAAAATCAGAGCAGACAAAAAGTTTTAGATTTTTTTTTTTTTTATGTGCTGATTCTGGCTGTCTGAATACACGGGAAGTCATTAAACATCAAATGTACCTTTTTTTAAAAAAAACACTAACAACACCTTGATGGCAACAGATATTGTTCAAGTGGCAGCTACCAAAAAACAGCTTGAAAAATGGCGCAGTACAACATCAGAAATTCTGCAGTTGTACCGCGCTAATTCATATAGCACTAACCAAAAAAAAATAAGTATATGAATATTCTATTTCATGCTATTGCTATGCAAGCAACAGCAATACAAATCAGCATACAGAAGGATACCATATGTTCTGCAATGAAGAACCCAAAGATATTTTCAAGGGGCATTGTTACAAGACTTCAAAGAAACACAAGACTGCCAGAGGCAAAAGTCACTGATGGATGTAAACATCCCTGTTCCACTCTCCTGCATCGTTACGTTTTTTCGATATCACTTCCCCATCCTTGTCACAATATTGGTCCCTGGATTTATGACGACTGCGCTGTTTGTTGCACTCATTGTGGTCCTGCTCGCGGTCCCTCTCCTTTGAGCGATGCCTCGATTCTCTGTGTCTGTGATCACTGCTGCCGTGGGACTCGTCTCTGTGATTGTGATCCCTGTGAGAATCATAGTGGTCACCGTGCTCATGTGAGTAGTCCTCCTTCGGCTCTACGTAAGCCGAATCTCTGCTGTCTTGCGTTTCTGAGTCAAAAGTTTCTTGCCTAGAAAGGCCTCTAACACCACTGCGGTGGTTGTGGTGTTGGCTGGAGGAAGAGCGATGCTGGGATTTCTTGATGGGTTCAACCCGTGCTTCCTCTTCAATTTGTGAACCGCCACGTTCAGGGACTGAACGGTCGTTCCTCTGGTCTCCTTGAGATCCCTGCTATCACAACCAGTGGTAAGTTCACATACATGAAACACACAGTTAAAAAGCTTTCCCTGAAATCAAATTCATCTAGAAAGTAACGTGAAGCCAATAAAATGTCAGTACACAACGATCCACTTGAAATCTAAACTAGAAAAAAATACTGACTTCCACTTTTACTGAAAATTCAGTATCATAACACAAACAATTCCTTTCGCTCTCACCAGAAGGGAGGGTGGCACCCGGGTTACTCTGTGACACTTCCTCGTCTCCTGTGAAGTTTCTGACTGTGCCGGTGAGCAGTAACTGCCTACCGTGCTCCAGACAAAACGAGAGCGTGCAGAAGCAGGAAAAGCTGCAGAAAAATTGTCCTTTCCAGTACTGGAAACGTAAGATGTCTTTTTCCTTTCTCTCCTCCCTGTGCCCTCCTCCCCGAAAAATTGAACAGGACACCTTGTCGTGCCAGGAGAGGGCAGGTATCACTCAGGAGCTTACAGGTGCCTGCTTGGAAACAGCGGCTCTGGGAAAGGGATTTCAGGGAGTTGAGGAGGCAGATTCCAGCAGAGAACCAAATCACAGAACCGTGGCTCTTTCAGGGTAGGATTTTTTTTTAAAGAAAAAAAAATTGCAATTGAATCTGGTATGAACAAAGTTTGTATTATGATACTAATAGTATCACTGACCTTCTGTTTTTCTCAGCAATAATTCCTTTTCTTCGTGGTAATGTAAAATTAAACTTTGACCGCATAATTTTAAGACCTTAAGAATAGATACTATTGCCAAGAAACGCAGGAGAAAAGTAATATTATCACCTACAGAATTTCTTAACACACCACTACGATTAAAAGACTGAAATAAAAAACCACCAGCTAATAACAAACCTACTCTTCACCAGCCTAATGCTCTGAAATCACTGCAAAATGAACAAGTGGCATTATTTAACTCATCTGGGGGCTTCGTTATTTTAGCCTGCTTTTATTCCCAAACCACAGCCAAAGACTTTTCAAGCTGAATTGGAAAATTTTAGGAAATAGTTTATGGCAAAATCGAAATCACCCTTCTCACGTGAGATAAAGAACATCAAGCCAAAAATCATCTCTACTGGCACAAAATTAAAGATGGTTTTAGCAGAGTTCTACAGACATTTGGTTGTTAGACTTCTGAATTTACCCAAGCTAGTCTAAAGTTTTCCCTCCTATGTTCAGAGTTATCTAAAAATAGAGATTGCCTCCAGGGCAGCTCATGGACATAACTTCTGTCTTTCTGTCTTGTGGAAAAGAGCTAGGGGAAAGAAAAAAATGGTCCTTCAGACTCAGATCCTGAGAGGTAGGTTTCCTAGCAACCCCAAAAGTCAATTGGACAGAAACAAATCTGTATTTTATCAGCAACATAAAAAGCAACATATTTCCAATCAGCAATTTGATAAATTTGAGAAATCTTCATTTTCCAAGACAATGCTTTGTTCTGTGAACTTCCCCACAACTACCTGGGATGCTCCACATCTTCCTAATTTGGAACAAATGGTACAGATGAGAAGGTAACAGAAACAGTGGTCAAATTTTTTTTCTATTCTCAATTTAATGATTCGCAGGAATCAGGTTCTGATTTGGTAGAAAGGGAACGTAGTAATTGTGAACATGAATAGATGTGTTCAAGGTGAATAGAAATGACCTAACAGAGGTGATTAATAAATGAAATCAACTGAAAAGCTAGAGTCTAAAGCAATGCCTGCTTGGGATCTGTAAGCACATTTTTGTTAATTCACAGCCATGAGAGGTTTTAAGGCTCCTGAATTTGATACGCACCTAAAACCCTTTAATTATTGTATGGTCAAATGCCACATATGTCTGTACCTATATATATACACACATAAAATCGTGACTAATAAGATCTGTCATTACTGCGGTTTGAGAACAAATGCAAAAATTGAACCTGCTTTCAACAGAACTACTTCCACAAACTCAGATGCATCTTCTCTGCTATGATGAGAACATGTGGAGAAGCACAGTGAATAAATGTAAAACCAGTGCCTGCAATTTCAGAGTACTGTTGGGGCTTCTAGGATTTACAGGTAAATTCACTGTCAGTAGCTTTTCCTAAACACTACAGGGATGCTCAACAGGTAATGTTTGAATCTGGATTAGGGTGTGGCTTTGTAGTTCATAATCAAATTAGGGCTCTGAATTGGGTTAGATTCCACAGTGTGGGAACTTTACGGCCAAATCTCCTAAGATTCTTTTTTCTAAAAAGGAGAAAGTTTGAGAAAAGCCTATGTCATTTTTCAGGATCTCATTTCAAAGAAGTAGTTCTTGGAAAGAAGTTTAAGCAGTGTTGAAAGAGGAGAGAAGTCTGGGTCCACCGAGTCAATCTGGCTTGCTCCCTATTTCCATCCAGTGGTCCCTAATTGCCTGCACCGTGTGTGTCTGAGGTTGTTCCAGTCTTCTTTTTGGAATTAGCCAACTATTTCCCTACAGGAGGAAACCTGAGGACAGTTGTCAGGCCAGTTTGCTCCAAAGCTCTCCATCAGATTAGATGGGAGGTGTATGGTCTTCACAGACTTCCTTTCAAACAGTCCCAGGAGGCCTCACAGCTTCAAGTGCCTCATGCCATGCAATGCACACAGTCAGCATCATGCTCTAAAAACACCACTCTGGCAGCTGGCAACACAAATCTCTGATTACAGTGTACACCCGGGACTGAGAAACCACAAACCCCAACTATGTCTCATGGCAAAGGGTTGCTGCATTGGCCCCAGGGGAGAATGGCTCAAACGCTTTGCAGTGCGGATCTGGCCCTTTCAGGCCAAACAGCTGGTGGCATGGCTTTGCTCTGCAGAGCACTCCTCAGAAACGGCAGGCTCAGGCTTTAAATTCTCCAAACAGAGAGCTGAACACTACTGAAAGAACAGGTTCAACCACCGTGATTAGAAAATAAACCCACTCTCTTCCAAGGCCACGACAGGCTCATGTTTGAGATGTCAGCTGAAAAACTTGCCATGGGAAAATGAAACAAAAAGGAACGTAAAAGTTCTGTGTTCCATAAGGGACTCTGGTTGCTTCACACTTTTGGATTAGTAGACCTACAAACAAACTGTGAAACTGCAAATACATTCTCATTTTTAGTCCTTAAAATAAAAATCAGTTAATCTGTAAGGAAATAGCACAACATTCAGAAAAGTGCTGTTAAAACTCTTTATAGCTCCTCCAGAGAATGTGGTTAATAAAATGAGCAAGTGAACTATGAATCCACACCTAAAAGGCATAAAAAACCTCTCGAACAAAATAATAAACACGTCTACAAAGCAAAGAAAGTTTATCTAGCAAGTCTGCACACAACAATACTGAATTTCATACTCAGAAATTCTTGCAGCTCACAATTTTTTCAGGGTGTTTCAGCTCTGAGGACAGAAAAAAAGGCAGAAATGAGCTATAGCTTACAGTCTCTTTTCCTGCAACTGTTTCTGAAAGCAAGAGAAGGAAAGGTGGCCGAAGCATTTTTTCTTGTTAAAACCAAACTTATCAAGTCTGTGGTCTTCTAACAGAAAATAAATTATTTGACACAAAAATTTGTTTTGCAAGACCATAAAACCAGAAAGGAAATTTTCAGCATTCTAATTTGGGTGCAGATGTATCTTTTTTCCTCAAATTTTCTATATGGAGACCTTCTTCCTAGCCTTCTTCCTAGAACATCCTGCCTCTCAAGGTCTTGCCGCATGACGTGCAGCAGGACTCGGGTTTTATGTAAGAGTTTGGCTTGAAGGAAGTATGTACTTTTCACAGCAACGGCCAATGAATAAAAGAACAAAGGAAACACTGGAAGGGGCACTTTGACCTTGAGACTTCAGTAATATAGTCAGGCATTTTCAACCTCTACAACTCTATAGCTTGTGGGAAGGCAGGAGCAGATTCCTTCCACGGTTTGTGGATCTGTACGTAACCCAGTTTGTCATGCAGGGCCTCTGGGGCTGGGATTTGCCTGTTAGCGATAGCGTGCCCATCAGTCAGAGAGTTACCAGAGGCTGTAACGGGCACGGTATTAGCCCACTTTTGTTCCTCTGATTGGATTACATATGGCTAGCTATAAAAATGCTTGTGGCTGGTACACATATTACTGGCACAGTGATGTCCTGGGTACAATGAAATCTTAAGTATTCCACTTCACATCACCATATGTTTTCAGTCAGGCTGTCTTAGTTCCTGGAATCAAAACCAGCCCCCTAGTCAATACCCAAACACACGCTACTGTGAGTACAAGCATCAACAATAATGTGCTTCTATTTGCCTTTTATACTGAAAATGGGTAAATGTCTATTGAAAAAAACTCTTACTTTATCAACAACAGTAAGACATATTCGTCATATTCTGCTATCAGACTACTGCTGCGCTTTGGAAAGGAAAAAGTTGATAGAACAAGAAAAAGAAGAGATGGCATAAAAACTGTACCTGTAAATTAATATTTGGACCTGGGCTAATAGGAAGAGTGGCTGTTGCGAGTGTGCGAGTGAGAAGCTGGTTAGGAGGATTGCTGCTAGGTGGATGTGTGGCCTTCCAGTAGGCTTCCAGATAGTCAGCAAGGTGTTCACAAGCATCTTCAAGCTGGTTCTCATCAAGAATTACATCGAACATCTCCTGATAAAGGAAAGGTTTTAGTGAGAATAGCCACCAGCTAAATGGAGATCAGCTAGAGATGTATATGACCACACTTTCCATTCTTCATAAAAGATCCACATTTCTAATACTTGTGTTAAGATATTTCACCCTTTTTGGTTTTGGTTTTTTTTAATGCAACTAATACAAAAGACAGCAATCATAACTAGCACTAATGATACACTTGCTAAAGCAAGTCCTTGTGAATTCCGCTTCTTCATATACAGTCAGTGAAGCTAGGAAGAGGCAGCTTGAACAAACCTTTTAACTCAAATATCCAGAAAAAAAAAAAGGTTAAATATTGAAGTTTTTAGCTCTTCTAGCAAACTGGAATGACAAGAAAAGGGATTCACTCTCCATACATGGAATAACTAAGAGGAAACTAAAAAAACCAAGACCAATAACTAATAGCAGTAAGAAACACAAGTAATACAGATCATCCACTTTCCAAGTGTCATACAAGTCTTAGGTAAGAGATTAGTCACACACTCTAATTTTAGGCATCTAAAGATAGAAGGCAAGCTTCCCCTGTTCCCTCCCAGTCAGGGAGACATAAGTCCTCCTGGAGGTATCTTGAAGAGACCACACAGGTCTCTATCAGTCTTTATTGACTCCTCGGGGACTAGTCTCTTATCAGAGATGCTTGAGCTTCACTGATGAAAACATCCCCATCACTCAGCTCCATAATTACAGAAAATTGCCATATCTGCACTGAGACTTCATCTTCAGGTCTCTAGCCCATACTCTCGAGTATGCAGGTAACAACACTTGCCCTGTTTAAAACACAGCTGTGGTCTCATCATCTCCACTTTACAGGTGAGAGTTGAAAGAATTTGCTTCAGTGTACATCAACAGAGGAACTGCAGAGGTCTCAGCTCTTTGGTCACAAAACTGTGAGCAAGAATGGAGCAGCGGTGGGCTGCAGTGACATATGCATAATGGGAGCTACCCATACCACTGGCCTTAGCGATAAAGCACAATCACTAAGAGGGGTCATTTTAAGACCAGTAACCCCAAAAGAAGTAACTAGTAAAGCAAATGCTCAGCCTGTTTGAGCAGTGAATGTATTTAGCACACATCCCAAGAACTGCTTGTGACAAAGGCGGTTTTTCCCTGCCCCCTTGAGCAGAGCCCAGAGACCTCAGGATGCTCTGCAAGAAATCAGCAGCGAATTATGGCCAGAAGGGGGCAAACATTCCCAGAAATTGCATAATTAACCTCATGCTTGGAAGGAAAGGCACCTTTCAAAGACACAAATTAACAGTAACTCACCGGAGGACACTGTGCCAGTTTATCAGCTGCCACCATCTGAACATTAAGGTGTTTGGCCTGAGATTTCCCTCGAGATTTTATTAACCTCTGTAAAACCTGTGAAAAATGAGAGATAAACAGAAGTAAGCAGATTTGCACTTCAGGTACGTATATAACCCCTTAAAAAGTTTTAACTGTCTCAAGCAGATCAAACTCTCCATTTGCTTCAGGAGCATTTCCCATGCTGTTTACAGGCAGAACAAGCTAATTTCCATTTATTTCCCAATATCTCCTTTCCTGTTATGAGCACTAAAGTGTTCCCCTTCCATTTTTCTCTGCTGCTTCTGGTTTTGTTTGTTTCAAAGTTTAAGTTCTTCAATTGCTCTCCTGAGTTTTCTTTGCATAGTTTGTTCTTCTCTTCCAAATGTCTCTTCAGGAGCTTTGGCAGGCTTTTTCACAGTGAAAAAGAGTACATCACCAGAGGATGTTAAAGCTTACCAGTCTGACATTCATTTATTTGAAAATCTTGCTTTCATTTCTGTATTATTTTGATTTTAAAAACTGTTAGCATTACTAACATGGTCGATACTAAAAGCTCAATCCCAATTTAAAAGCAAAAGATGTTTTTGGTTTGTTTTGTTTTTACAAACCCGGCGAATCAACAGCAGCTTTTCCAAAATGGGTTTTGGTAACACCAGGACTAAGATTTTTTTTTGATTAATAATATTTCACCATACAAAAGGAAACACTGACAATATATAGCTCTGAACGTTTATGAGAATATGTGATTATCTGCATTTAAGACCAATGAAAAGACAAAAAAGAAGAGACTGAAACAGCATGAAAATCAGTAAAATATTTACCTTAGGAGAAGAAATCTTTACGTATACTATAATGGGAGCCAGAGAGGTTTTGCTTAGTTGAGCTGGGTGGTTAATGGTATCAGCATCAAGCACTACCAACTGCAGTGTCCTTGCTAATTCAAAAATCCGCTCAATTTCACTCTGAACTTCAGCTGCAGGCAAGTAGAAAATTAAGAGTTATGAAACATTAAAAGGCAATTTGTTTTACTAAATGTTGAGGCGTTGTAAGCTGGTGTGTTGCTCCTCCTCAGGCTGGCAGGAGTTCTTTGCCATGTGTGACCCTGGCAGGCAAGGGAAAGGAATGCAACCTTAATGAGAGTGTTTTGCCCCCAGCTTGTTGCCCTTGCAGGCAGCACTGCCTGCTTCTCTGACCTACACCGCTTCCTGCAATCCCAGCCTGAAGAGATACTTTCTTACAGGACCTCAATCCACGGACTTGAGAAAAAAAAAAACCACCCCAAAACCTCTAAGAATGTTCGCTGCATCTCATGGTAATCTTACTATGCCATTAATTTCTTACATGTAAATAATATCAGCTCAGATTTTAATCTTACACAGTAATCAATCTGCTCAAACTGGAGTGCTTGAGACGGGCTTTAAGACATACTGAGGTGTCTACATTAGAAGTAGTTCCTGTTCTTCCATGTATCAACGCTCTGGAAAGGAGTTTCCCTCGTTTCCCTCATACACTGGCCTCAGAATGGCATCATATTAAAACATTTATTACTGCATGTAAAATACTTAAAAAAAAATAAATCCTAATAATGCTACGGTACCCTCCCCAGAGCCCAGGAATGATGATACACCACCAGGAGTGGAAAGGTGATTTTCTCATAAAAACTCTGTCTTTTGGTAACTCATGCCCCAGCTCCTCAGCACTCTGCCTGATTGGCAGTAGTTTCCAGGGCAAACCGCTCCAAGGCAGATGGACTGTGTCTGCTTTCATAAGTCACGCAGAAACAACCGATGTCTTCATTCTCAAATGAAACAAAACTAAATTTTATAATAGAAAAATCCTCCCTGGAGTAGAATCACATTTTTCTGCTCAAATCTTGCTATTGGCTGACTTCACAGAGAAACTGGAGAACTTAGGTGATTTGTGCAAGTCTACAAGGTAGAGCTGGGCAAGATGGTAGTTCATATAGGTTTCCCTTTAAAGGCTGCAAACACTCCAGGAACCAAACCCAGATAAAACATCTAGCCCATTCAAAGTAAACATTAGAAGATAACAGAAACTTAAATGTCAGAAAGACATACCAAAGGCTCATTAGTTTCCTGAAATTACACTATCAGCATTTTATGCTGGCACAAGCATTATGTTTTCTTGAAGACACAACCTATCTGATCTGGCTAATGAGAGTTTTCTGTAGCAAATGGTCTCTTTCAAGAGGTGTGAAGACATTAATTTTTATTACCCTAGATTAGCAACTGAATAAATTAAGTTATAAGGTTGCAAAATTTCCAAGAGAGAGAAAAGCATCCCAACTAGTCTCCATTTAGCTCCAAGCCTTTTGGGTCCAAATCAATAGGTGACGACTACAATTGTTTTACAAATGAAGTCACATCTTAAATGGCCATCAGAAAATCTGTATCTGCTACTCTCTATTGGAGGTGGTTGACAATGTTTTGGATCTGTTAGAGATGACCTCCATCTGTTTGCAGTTATCTCCAGTTTTGGCTGAGGACATGCCACTGGATCTTCACAGCAGGGACCGCTGTGAGATGTGCATGGCATGCTGGTATTGAAGGCATCCGCATGTGCTCTCTTGCTTGTCGGTAAAAGCAGCGTGGCCCAGCTGCTGTCTGAGTCAGGACCATGTGTTTGAAGACAGAACTCCTGATGGATTTTGGCACGTTCAAGATTGCATTTTCTGCAACGTTGCTGCATGGCAACATTGTTGGAATGATGAATACCATTGCCTCAGTGACTGGGCAGAAGGTAGTCAATAGTCTATCCCTAATTTCAGCCTGAGTGACAACTAGAATAAACATATCGGAGTTGATTTGTCATACTGTTCTGATGATGAGTTCGGATTGCTTTCCTGCAATTTCAAACCAGGCTCAACACTTCAGTCAGTACAACAATATCAGTTAATGTATCATTTTAAGTCCATTCCAGACTGCTAAAAACCTTTCTTCAAGACAATCTCTAACTAGAAAACTCTGTCTTTTTGCCATCATATCATATCATATCATATCATATCATATCATATCATATCATATCATATCATATCATATCATATATCATATCATATCATATCATAATTTTGTCTGGGGAAGCAGTATTTGCGACACTGCTGGGAGCACTTTTCTGCCAGCACAGGATACATCTCCGAACTAGATTTCTTGCTATACTTGTTGAAGCAACCCTTTGCCAAGGCAGAGTATGCCTCAGGGTATCTTCTATTGTGAAACATACCCAGGGCAGGAATTGCAGGCCCTATGAACCAACAGTTTTCACCTGGGTCCAATGATGGAGAGAGATCCTTTCCATCAATCAAAAAGTATTTCAGTATTTATTTTTCTTAACTTTGGTATACAAGAACAGTTCAAAGAACTACATGGCATGGTTGATGAACTAATATGTTGTGCCTCTACCTCTCCAATCAAGAATGGATGGAAAAAATGCCACAGATGCTGCAGAAGAGGTCCAGATCTCCTGTCTTTTAGAGGACTTCTTCAGCTACTGGATTTTACTGAAATCTTACTTATATTCTAACTTTTTACTACACACAAGATCAGTGAAATTAATTACATAATAGTAACTTCTCTTTTTAAATTTTAAAGACATAAGCTACTGCTGTATATTTTGTTTTCATTTTTATTTAGCAACATCTCCCAAAAGCGTAAATTCTATACCTATAAAGATTCTTTCCCAGCAAATCACTCAACACAAATTTTCTCTCAGACTTTTGAGCAAAGTAAGCAAAGAACTCTAAATATCATGTGGGAATAGTAACATGAATGTCACTGGTAGTTAAATTAGGGAGCTGATAACAATGACAGTGTGATATCTTCAGAGATGTACAGTAAGAGCTTAGCAATCTTCCCACCTCCATGGATACCTTCTATTTATAGAAATGTCCCTTCTGATGTACTGGAGAGGCATAACAGTGAGGCTATAACAAATCCAATAAATTATATTTGCCCATCTCAATGAGGGGCATAAACATAATTAGATCTACTGTGACAATCAGCATGAAATACTGGCAGCCAAGCTACAACACTCAGAACCAGAAATAAGCTATCAAATTTTGAAGTTAGTTACCCTGACAATCTATTTGATATGCCATCCTTGGTAAATAGGAAAGAAATCTATTCTAATTGACAAGAGCACTCACCCACTTACTCCATACATTAAGGGGGTCATTGCTACAAAACAAGAAGCCCACATCTCCCAGCTTTAAATATTGCACCTTAAACTCCCTCACAGCAGCCAGGGGTCCCTGGGACACCCAGCTTGACAGAGCAGTGGCTATATCAACGCTATGTTTTTAGGAAGACTCTGATGAGATGGCAGTTTTGTGATGGTGACATGAAGCAAAATGGCCATGCTTCTGGCCTGCAAAGGCTGGACTGGAAACTCAGAATATTGCTTATATAGAGCTAAGGCATATTGATGATCATCAGAACCAGAGAATTTTACATACTGTCAGCCAAGCACGTTATGACTTTAATATCCTATGCAAATTTGACCTTGTCTACAGTATTGGTGGCATTATTTTGTTCACAGAAGCAGATTTCTAAATTATTACCTGGACTGTGACAGCCAGAGAGACAAACCATTCTATTTTTCTAAACAGAGCCCCAGATATTACAGACAACTAGCATGGAAAGAACATACCTATATTAATGCATGTCTCATAAAAATGATTAGCAACATCTTGCACAAATGGCTTTCAAATAATTTTATAAATTAAGAAGAGAAATCAGTAGACATGATTTTTCTTATGCTAATTCTTTTATACAAGCACACTTACTTGAAAATAATTAATCACTAAATTCCATGAGCGAGCATAATTAAAGAAATAAGAAGTTTAAGGCAGCCTCAGGAATTCCAAAACAAAGACAAAAGAAATAAATATATATCCCCAGTGCCTTAAAAGCACATAGAAAGTAGTGCACCAAAAAACTGCTGAGAAATGGATATGCTATCTGAAGTCCAAGAAAAGGAAAAAAGAAAAACAAAAAGGAAGTGATGACTTGAATTGTGCCCACATACCTCTTAATTTAGAAGTAAACCATGAGGTTGACTGACAGAATTTAAATTTAAAATTTAAGTTGTGAGCACGTGTGTGAATGCAAATGTGGATACTGTAGGCAAAATGCCTCCATCAGGTATTGGATTAACCAGGATGCAGGTACTTGGTCACAGCAGGCTACCCCAGACTACATTAGATGACTGTGCTCACTGTATAAGTAGAGAGACCAAGATGCTACCAGAATCTGGGTGATGCAGAAAGCTACATGGCATGGGAAAAGTCCGGAGGAAGACAGTGAGAAACCCCATATGCACATGTACATGTACTTGTTTGGCCTCTTTCTTCTTATTTTCCCCTTTCCTTCCCTCAAATACCAAGGTTGTTCTGGGTAGGCAGGAACCCAACAGCACGGTATACTGGACAATTGCAGCTGGCTCCATCCCTTCCCCAGCCAGGGAGGTTCAGTTCCAAGGTCTCCAGGCAGGATTAGGTGTCCCACCCCACATCGGTGGCAACACTGAGGAGTGGAAGCCTCTGTGCCTCCCCTTCAGCGTAGCCAGGCAAGAAGGAAAAATTCTTGGAGGGGAACATAAGCAAATAAGAGAAAATAAATGTTCCAGCTTAGTCCTCAGGCAATGGGCCGTAAGATACCTGGAATTACAGGTGTTTCAATCAAATTTCTAATGTAAATGTAGTTTTGTGAATATACTTGCCTTTCCCTGGTTTCAACTAAGTCCCTTAGCCACTAGCTTGTTACATAAAAAGGGGAGGGTGGGAGTGGGAGGATGACAATATTTTCCAGGGAAAGTGGCTGCATGTGTTACTCATGATGAACAGATGGGGCTCCATGCTGAACAGATAAGGCAGAGAGGAGCACGCCTGCTGCTTTGCCCAGTGCTCCTGTCTGGGCTCCTCTGAAGGGCAGCTGTGGGGTGGGGTGCTGCAGGAAAACAGGGGTTTCTGCTGCCTGCCTGCTGTCCGAGGCTCAGTTTAGACTGAATTCAGATGGCCTTGGATACACACTCTGTCCGGGTGCTACTGACAGATGTAGTGGGGTGCTTGGAACTCTCAACGTAACCTAGACCTATGTATAATGGACTAACATCTGAAATGCGATACTGTCATTATGAGAGAGTATAAAACAGATAGTTTAATTCAAACTACTAACTAGCACATGAAAATGTCTACTTCCTCCCTTCCAACCCCACCCAAACCATTCTGTGATTGTATTTCTCTGGGCTAACAAAACAACAGCATTCATCATTAGCTCCCCTACACTCTGTCAGCAAGTAATTGGGATAGTAAGAGTGGGCACAGAAGCTAACATTTACTTTGCCCACGGGACTGAGCAAGTGTCTCCGCACAGTTAGAACGGATATCATTGTGTCAGGCTGGCACTGTCTTGGATATTTTGGCACCGTGCCGCATTACTCAGTTCAGCGCTATAGGCTTTCACGGCTCTGGTCCATACGCAGACGCGAAGTAAGTGCTCCCTGGGTCTGTTGTTTTCCTCAGAACAAACATAAATAAAAATGCTCAGCCTAGGATGTGGAACTGTTCCATCGCTGTGTGTTCAGCTCCTCTGCTGATGGTGTGCCACTCGCAAAACATTTGCGTATTCACTGAGTGGGAGAGATACTGACTTTGTAGCTTGATGCTCAGAGTGGGAGGCAAACCACGTGGATTCCAGTCCTTTCTCCAGGGAAAGTTTAATTATTAAGCAAAATGCGTAAAACTCAGCAGGACCAACTGACAACCACCATAAAGGTGGTCACAGCCTTGTCATGGGGATAGAAATGGTGAGTTCATGCCTCTGTTAGCAGAGAACAGAAATGAACCGAGACTCTGCATCCTGGTTAAACAATCCAACCCTTACTCTTGGGTAAGATGAGGACAGAGACACCGACTTTGTACCAACTTCATGAGCCTAGAAGAAAACTTACAGGTATGAATAGTTTTAAGGGAAGCAAGAGGTATTCTTAAACAGATAATCTGCTAGAGTTATTTCTTTCATCTATCCAGGTATCTGAGTTATATACAGATATTTGTAACCTTAAAAATAATTCTACCACATTGATTTACCTCTAGCACATGTTGTGTTTCAATATAGTTATCTATCATATATATTTCAGTGCAATACCATGAGGAAATACAGTGACATGTTGCTGCGAACTGTCTCTTACAGAACAAAGAATATTTTCCCCTGTATATCTTCTGGAAACATGCAGGAAATGTCAATGAAATACTTTGTCAATACTGTATCAAAAAAGTATTTGGAATTTGAAAAGTGAATACCAAACTTCTAATGTACAAGAACCTGGAGAATTCACCAGAAAGACTCTGACCTTAGATGTTAGCAAAATAAAGGCTGTCCCACCAGGATAAAAGAGCATTTTGAGACATATTAACATTTTCAGGCTTCATGATACCCTTTCTCCATCTGCGTACAAAAAAAAAAGTGTTTCCACATCCTCATGATAACCTGAAGGCTCTTGGTTGTTGTATTACAGCATTCTGGCTCAAGGCAGCTTCAGGTTTGGCAGATTACCATATCTGAGGATTTAATGCCTGCAAGTGAGAGTTCTGGCCATTCATTCCAGCTGTCTTGCAGAAAAAGGTGTAAAGGGACAATCAGGATTTTCCACAACACACTGAACTCCATTCTTCTTCTCTTCGAACTATATTAGATCCTAGAGACTTTAGAATGGAAATACATTCTTGGTTAAATGCCAATTTTGCATTCCAGTTCTGTGGCCTCTGTAAGTAGAGAAGGTTTTTTATGAGGCTTAGCTGACACTCTTAAGTTAATTTTTAATTTACAGTTGGGGAAGAATTTACTTGAAACTTATATACAACCAGTCTCATTAAATTACCAAACCTGGAAAATACATAACAACATTGTCATACATATAATGTGTATGTGTGTGTGTATATATATATATATATATATATAATAGTTACCATTGTTTCAAAGCATTCAACTGGCTTTTCATATCAAGAAAATAAAAATACAAGGCTGAAATCTGCACTGATAATCCACTACTATTTCTTTAAGTATCTAAGTTTCATTTTCAGAAACCAAAACTCTGGAATATCAACCTGATGTGAATCTCTAGAGACAGCTTTCCAAAGGCAGGCACTCAACTGCGTGTGCAAATTAGGTGCCTGACAGATCACTGTGTATGTGCATAGAAAGCAAATAAAGAGATTCTCAGCAACCTGTCTGCAATCCGTTTACTATACATACAATAACAAATTTTTTGTCCACATTCACATGTCTGTGTTGGAATATACAGATTATGTGAACACACCTTAGAAATTTACAGTGGAAAACCTAATATTTAGTGTTTACTTGTCAATCTCAACTTTATTTTTAGAATTCCTTGAAAATAAATAAGGAAAATCACCATGACTTTCTAAAAGAGATACTTAGCAACACAGTACAGGATTGTTTTTTGTCTATCAGTGAGCCAGTTACGAAAAACACATAGTGGTCCTGTGAGGTACAATAAAGCACTGAACACAAAACAGCAGGAAAAGTAATTTACAAGCTTGTATACATACCCAAAACATCTGGAAAGGGAGAGCATTAATGAAGCAAAGAATGGAGAAAGCCAAGACAATCAGGTTCTTGTACAGAGCATACAGCACGAGGTAAGGTTATAACAAGTGTAACATATGCAGGAAACAACAAGAAAATGGGTTTGGGTCCTTTTGACGAAGAAATGCAGCAAAAGCACAGAGCTTGTTCAACAGTTTCTGCAGATGGCATGTGTGCATATAGAAATTTAACTAAGCCAACTAAGACACAGGAGAGTTAATCATGTACTGTACCTTCTTGGAAAGAGAGAGAGGTCTTTTCAAAATTACAGATTTCTTCTAAGCTTTTAAAGAAATGAATCAATTGCTCTTTCCTTAAATTTAGTTCTAGCATTTCACATATTAAACATTTAACACTATTGACAAGCAAACATTTCTCTTTAAATACAAATCAAACTTTCATATAGGAGACAAATAAGCCTGTACTGTCCTCCTAAATCTTTATGAGACAGACAATGTTTTTATAAAAGTCTTGGATACATTATGCTTACACTAAAATTTTCAGTGGTAAGACTGGTTTCCAATGAGTCAAATCCCAAGTCTTGTTTTAACCGATTCCTTTACATAAGCAAATCTGGAGAGAACAGGTGTGTGTGGCATGGAGCCCATTTCGACTTCCCTGTAATCCTGTAAATCCAGATCCTCAAGGCTTTTCCTACTCCTGATTACCACACTGTTTATCTATGCTTACTTTAAATTAATTCAGGGTTATCAGTTAAAGCAGTTCCAAATAATGGTTCTCACTCCACTGTTTGCTGTCCTATTATAGAATCACAGAATATGTTAGGTTGGAAAGAATCTTTAAGGGTTATCCAGTCCAACCACCCTGCAGTAAGCAGGGACATCTTCACTAGGTCAGGTCGCTCAAAGACCTATCAAGTTTGACCTGGAATATCTCCAGGGATGGGGCCTCCACCACCTCTCTGGGCAACCCATTTTAGTGATCTGCCACCCTCATGGTGAAGAACTTTTTTCTAATATCCAACCTAAATCTCCCCTTTTCTAGTTTAAAACCATCAACCCTAGTCCTATCTCTACACGCCCTCAAGAACAATTCTTTGTCAGCTTTCTTACAGGCACCTTTCAGATACTGGACGGCTGCTATAAGGTCCCCCCAGAGCCTAATTATGCAACATTATGATGATATACAAAATACTGCAAAACCTATACTGGGCGATTAGCAAAGACCTGATCTCAAAGAGAGGTTTATTTCCTAAGAAAAAAGGACTAGGTATTAATATATAAAGCACATTACCTTTGTACTATATTAACTCATTGTTAGAATACTTATTAAAATAATACTTACATAAAAACCAGCAATATATTTTCAAAAGTCTAAGAAATAGCCTTCTCTGCTGCAGTTACCACTGCTAGTCTCAAAAGTGCATATAACAGGGATAAATTGCTAGCCTTACTGTCTATCTCCATGAGGTACCACCACCAAAGGTGGGTGAGTAAGAATAGTTTCCCATTGCACTTGGAAGGGGGTTAGGGTCTGGATTAACATAAAGCATATAGCTATATTTGCAATAATAAAATAACAATTAAAATAATAAAAAGCCATTTTTAAACAATATTGGATGTAGAAAGAAAAACATGGGGCTCGGTCCACTGCCACTGACTGTTGAAGTGGGAGAGAGACAGTAACTCATACCCCCACCTCCAACAGCTGTGCAGGCAGGAGATCTGTTCAGAGCAAAACCAAACCCAGTTTTTCATTAACAAGATCAAATTTTATAGCAAAAATTGCCATTTTAAAAAGCATGGCCCAGGAATAAGCTGTTGCAGACAGTCTGGACAAAAAAAATCCAAACAAAAAAACAAACAGAAAAAAAACCTCCGCCCCCCCAAAAAAGCACAAATTTAGTGTTTTCTAAAATTCTGTCTTTTTTTTTTTTTTTAAGTCATTTGGGGAAAAGGACCTATTTCATGTCAGGGAAAATGTAGGTAAAGGAAGGACTGACTTCCTAAGATGCTTCAGCAGACCTGCAGCATATACTAGAAAAGGACTAATGAAACCTGTGTCCTGACTTGATTTATCTATGAGTGAAACCTCTACTAGAAGATAATATTGTTTGGCTGCAAAGCTAATGCTAATAAAGTAGGAAATTCCAAGATAGCTCTCTTAAATCGAACCTGTTGTGGTCTGCATTATAAGACAGCATGCTCAGGAACACATAGCCAAGTTGTTTCTGAAGGGCTGCTGTCTCCCTCCATCAGTACACATCTCCACACACTGTCAACTGATAAGTAGCTACTGAATCACTTATTTTCTTTCCACCATCAACTATGTATTTCATGTCCCAAACAGAGCCCAATATTCTAATCTTCTGCTGACAATAAAATGAATAAATTATTTGTGGGCTATTTTGTGGAACTTACTGTGGTGGTATTTCACTGATGCAATAAAATGATTTTTCCCTTTGAAACACCACGGTTAAGTGAGAAGCTGGAATTATTTGTGTTTTCCAGTTAGAAAACTGAATTACAAAGAATAATCACAAGTTATCACTACTCTGGGAGGATTTTGTCTCAGAAAGGTAGTGTCTGACTCTTCAGAGTAATTACCATAATAAAAATTACACTTGAACTAGAAAAATGGAAGCCATCCTACAAGAAATCCCGATTTCTGGGGATTCTTTCATCTAAAATGGATTGTAACCTTGAAGCTTCTTTTAGAAGTCAGTACTAAGTCTTAGGACATTCCCAATGCTGCTCTGTACTGTCAGTACATGATGTCAGTACTGATGTGAGAGAAGACAAGAATTATTTGAGCTAGGCTGGGAATTAAAATAATAGCTCCCCAGTTAAATGTCTGTAAAAAGAAGAGCCTAAAATAGGAGGACTTTTGGTGAATGATGAGCTATAAGGCTGGTATTTGACAGGGTACCCAACAGTAGCTCCATCAGTTCACCAAGTAGGGCCTGGTATCCATCTGCATCTTCCAAATCAGTGAACGGCCATGGAATGTGCTGATTTTGATGATACACATTATTGTTTGACAGGTTTAGAGCCTGAACCTCAGCTTCAGCCATAATATGGCTTCTACAAATCACGCTTCAGGCTGGCAAAAAAGGCTGGGGAAAAATCAGCAATCTTTTCAAGCCTGTAACTAGTCCAATACCATACAGGAACTCTGCATCAGAAGACGCAAAGGTCACTCTTGCATTGGGTACTTCAGTTAGCTCAGTAAAAAGTCTCCTTTCCCATCCCTCAGGGTGGCAGCACAAGGGGCCTGGCAGGATAGGGAGCAAAGGGATACCCCTTGTTCTCTCTGTGCCTCAGCCCTCTGCTGACAATGAACCTGGCTCCAGGCATGGGCAGTCACCATGACACAGGCACTAGCCTGTGAGCTTTGCAGAGTGCCATTTCTGGCACTCAGCCCTCAGCAGTGTCAAGGAGCTACTTCTTGGCCCTGGGCAAGGTGTGCAGGATGCTGTGATTCAGAAGAGAGGCTCATGGCACATCATGCAGCTTACAGGCTATCAGTTCAGATGCAGTAGACCCCCCTCTCCCACTGGGGCTGTCACTATTTTTGACAGAGAATCAACGTCTTCCAATATCAACCAACAGAAAGGCCAGTGCTCAGTATGCTTAAGACTGAAATTCTGATCCCTGCCCAAACCAGACACAGCAGAAATTTGACTCTGAATGTCCTACATCCCAAATGTGTGTTTTAATTACTGGGGAGTGAGCTTCTTGGAGAGTTCTTGAAGGAGTTACTGTGTTATTATTAGGAATTCAATATTGGATTAAAGAAATCTTTCATGTTAAAACTGACTGATTTACTGCCACGGAAGTTTTGGTGGACACTATTTCCTGTCCTGGTCCCCACAAAATTTAAATTGAAAATGCCCCGTTGTGCTTTTAGAGAACTTTATTTGCCTTCCTGAAGTTTCTTGCCTCGCACATTGTACAAGTTTAATGGTAAGCAAACAGCAATTCAGTGAGCAATTCCAATTTCCCACATATTATTTCGTACATTTAACAAAAAAAACTAAGGCAGAGGACTGGTGGAAAAGCACTCTGCAAACATATATCCAATGACCAAATCACAGCACACATAACCTAAAGATCCTAAGAAGTCGCACAGATAACCCTCTTACTATTACTTGTAAAGTTTTATTTTGCACTTTAGTTTGTAAACCTACTGATAATCTTTTAATAACATTTTTTTTGTTGACTTATAGCAAATTAATCAAAATTACACTGTATGGTATGATATTGCCCCTCACCTCAGCTACTTGAGCCAACTAAGTACTCACAGCAGTGGTGTGCTGTCATCTTTGTGAATCACTGCTGGAAGAGGGCATCTACCAGCAGGATCTTCTGATTCTGACTCTATTTCTACCTTGACATACATTGTGGGAAAGGAAGGGAACAGGCTGTTAACACCCCTTGCACTCCATTTTGTTTTGCCTTGCGCAAGGATTTTCCCATCACCTTACAAAAGTAGTTCCCTTTTCTGACTCCACGTTGTTTTATCAGTTTACCTCCCAACCACTGCTACCACATCGTTTCCCTCCCTGCTTTCCTCCCTGTCTGTTTTTTGTCCTCCCATGGTTTACCCCAAGTCTGGAGTACAGACCCTAGAAGTGCTACACCAGTGGGTTCAACTATCCCAGATCCTACTCCCTATCTACAGCCTTTTCTATAATGGATTTTCACTACTCTCCTTTCTCCCGTAACCCAGCCACCCACTCCTCCAGCTGAGCATCTCTAAAGTAAACCACTTTTTACTGCACACTCGACGCTGCACAGCAAAGTAGGGATCAAAAGATGAAAGTTGAGTACCTTCCTGCTTTAGCTCCGTGTGGTGGGTTTGCAACATGGCTTCTTTAAAAAGCAGTTAGAAGCTTCTTAAGGGTCTGACAAAGTAAATACCAGTATTGTTCTCAAGGCCAAACTCCCAAACCCTGTTACCGACAAGGCCGGCCGGTCCAACCAGCACCGGTTCCAGCGCCTCTGGGAATCACATTTTAGAGATAGAAAAATGCAAACAGCCATATTTTGCCACCAGGGAAGAGAGTGAGCAGATGTAACAAACTTTACAGACACCAGGGTCAGTGAAGGGAGGGTAGGAGGAGCCGCTGAGAGAAGATTCCCTGTGGCCTGTGGAGAATACCATGGTGAAGCAGGTTTTGCCCTGCAGCCCATGGAGGATGAAGAGACCCCACTTGTAGCCCATGGAGAGGCACCTGGGCCAGGCAGGAGCCCACAATGGAGCAGGTGGAGGAANGAGAGAGAGAGACGGAGGCCCACACCAGAGCAGGTTTTCTGGGGGAGCTTGTGACTGTGAGGGACCAGGCTGGGGCCAGCAGTCTGGGACTGAGAGAGATTCTATGAGTTTATAGAAGTAACCCACACTGGGGCAGTTGGTGAAATGCTGAGGCCCTGTTGGAGAAAACTCACGTAGAGAAGGTAGTGAAGGACTGTCTCCCGTGGGTGGGACCTGGTGCAGGCAAAAAGTGTGAGAAATGCACCCCCTCCTCTCCTGCAAGAAGGAGAACAACTCATGAGGAACTGACCAAAGACTGAAGCCTCCATTCCCTATTTCCCCCATTTTTCCCCCCCCATGTGCTATCCTGGGGAGGAGAAATCCTGAATAAAGTCTGCAAAGAAGGTAGGGGCAAGGAGTGAGGTTTTAAGATCTGTCTGTACTTTCGTTATCTGAGTCTGTTTTTTCTGTGTGTGCAGTGTAGTGTAATAAATGAGAGAGTTTTCTTGCCTTTCTTCTGTGTTGAGTCTGTTTTGCTCATGACACTAATTGTGGAATGATCTCTCCCTGTCCTTATCTCGACTCCTGAGCTTGTCAAGATATTTTCTCCCCTTTCCAGCTGAAGAAGGGAGTGATAGAGTGACTTTGGTGGGAGTCTGGCCTCCAGCCAGGGTCAAACAATACACTCTGCTTTGCTACCCTGATCCAATCTGCTGGGGCAGGTTCTGCTCAATATCATTGCTCAACCTTGTCCAGGGAGACCTGAATCTTTAAGCAACTCTGATGAAAAGCTTGACATATGGTTCATGGAAGCTTCTAATAATTTGGTCGTTTTCTCATTATTTTCATAACAATTCCCAGATCATGTAACTGAAATCCAGTTCAATTCACTACCTGATTTCAAAATCCTGCTAGGGTATTACAACTATGGTTGTATTGCAGCTTCTAAAAGAATCACACAGAATCACACACACAGAATCACACAGAATATTAATAGTTGGAAGAGACCTCGAAAAATCATCCAGTCCAATCCCCCCCACCCAAGCAGGATCATCTAGACTAGATCACATAGGAATGTGTCCAGATTGGTCTTGAATCTCTCCAAAGAAGGAGACTCCACAACCTCTCTGGGCAGTCTGCTCCAGTAATCTGTCACCCTGACAGTGAAAAAATTCCTCCTTATATTGTGTGCTGGACACAATACTCCAGGTGTGGTCTCACCAAGGCAGAGTAGAGGGGGAGGAAAACCTCTCTTGATCTACTAGCCATCCCCCTTCTCATATACCTGAGGATGCCAGTGGCCTTCTTGGCCACGAGGGTGCATTGCTGGCTCATGGTCATCCTGCTGTCCACCAGGACCCCAGGTCCCGGTCACCTGCACTGCTTTCCAACAGGCCAGTCCCCAACCTATACTGGAACTTAGGGTTGTTTCCACCCAGATGCAATATCCTATACTTAATCCTTAATAAATTTCATTACATTTCTCACTGCCCAGTTCTGCAGCCTGTCTAAATCCTGTTGAATGATGGCACAACCTTCTGGTGTGCCACCCTCAGCTTTGTGTCCTCAGCAAACTTGCTGACTGTGCACTCTATTCCCTCATCCAGGTCATCAATGAATACACTGAACAATACTGGTCCCAGTACCGACCCTTGAGGGACTCCACTAGTTACAGGGGAGTCAGACTCTGTGCCATTAATGACAACTCTCTGACTTCTTCCCCTCAACCAGCTCTCAATTCATCTCACTACCGTCCAAGGCCACACTTCCTCAGTGTGCCCACCAGGATGCTGTGGGAGACAGTGTCAAATGCCTTACTGAGGTCAAGGAAAACCACATCCACTCCCCTGCCATCATCCATCCATCTGGTTATATCCTTGTAAAAGGCTGTTAGATTAGCCAGACATAACCTCCCCTTGGTAAAACCATGCTGACTACTTCTAATAACCCTCTTATCCTTGATGTGACTGGAGGCAGCACCAAGAACAAGTCAGTTTTGAGAATATTTTAGCATAAGTAAAGTTAATTTTTGCCCTTCCTTTATTGCTAAAATTACCTAGTTGCTCTAATATTTCCCAAGATAATTCAAAATTATTTTATAAATCAGTTAATTTTTTAGAACAATTAAAAGCAACTGAAAACCTGATACGTAGCATAAAATTTTAGGTAATAATAATGTATCTGTTAAAAAAAATCTATCCACAAATTAACATATATACATAATGACTGTCATCTTTCTGGAGTCTCCAACTGAGGTTCTGTCAAAAATTTCACTTGAAATACCTCTATCGAAAATACGTTGACTAAAGGAAGAAATATTGATGTTATTAAGGGTAAGGTTGTCCATGACATAAAGGTGTACACAATTGGGTTGAATTCTTGTCTAATGATTTCTTTTCCTGTATAAATTTGTGTGATAGCTGTTTTACATATATACAAATATTTTAGAATGTGAATAATACTTTTTACTGCTATGTATCTTTGTGCAGCACTGCACAAAATTGTACATGCTTTGATGTTTAGTTTTGGATATTAATCACCATGTTTTTGTTCATTTCATGACTCCATCCTTACTACCAATTTTCACTTCTGTTCAAAACAAGTGATACTTTATCTTTTCATTAGCTTATTAAACAGACTTTGGTGACAACACTGAAAGTCACATAGAAGAATATTCTTGTGTGTGAAGATATTCATTATGTTGTTACAGTACATTGCATTCTGATATTTGAAAACACTTCAAATAAGACATACTTGGAAACTATCAGACTAATTGCAAGTAAAGACTCACAGCCTGCACATGATTAAACTGAGATTTTTAAGAAGCAAATTTTCAAGAAGGGAAAGTCAATTTTTTAAAAGACTCATTCTAAGTTATATTAGGAAAATGTTAAATATTCAAAGTACAGGTATACTCAGAAATTCTGTTGTTAAACTGGTAAAGAACCCATTCAGTAGAATGAATGAAACTCCTTTCCCATTCCACAAAATTTACAAGATTTCAAGATACAAGACTGTGTTCAGGGGAAGCCAAGCTCTCTCAAAGGCTGCTAAGAGAAATCTGCAGCCTTGAAAAGAGAGAAACCTGGCTGGAGTGTTCACCTGCGATCTAGGACACTTGAGTTTAAGTTCCTCCTTTTTTTGAATTTGAGCAGGGACTTGAACTTGGGTATCCTGTATTTTAGCTGACATGACACCCTAACATGAGTACATAGACTCCTGGCAGGATTAATCTCAGCTACCTCCAAGTCTTCCCTACACAGAGAATAAGCCCGTGTCAGCAACAACATCTTGAATATATTACACCTCATGTTGGAGGACAGGGTGAGGTTAGTCCATGTGAGCTAAGGCTCCACCACTGTTTCCTGTTTACTCTAAGGATACCTTGGATAGCAAATTCCAGTGTAGTCATATGTACAGTAGGTAGTGATATTTTATAGAACCATGGAATCATAGAAGTGCATGTGTTGGAAGGAAACTCAAAGTCCCAACGCCTCTGCCATAGGCAGGGACACCCTCCACTACAGCAGGATGCCGAAAGTCCCATCCAACCTGGCCTTGAACACTGCCAGGGAGTGGGCAGTCACAGCTTCTCTGGGAAACCTGTGCCAGTGCTTCCACACCTTCAATGTGAATAATTTTTTTTCAAATTTTTAATCTAAGTCTATCTTCTTTTAGTTTTTAATTACATTTTCTAGTCTAAACTTGTTTTCCTTCCTGGCTAATAAATGTTTAATTAGCTATACAACTGTACAAGCTTCAGGACAACAAGAGTCATGTAAAATGACAGATATGTATGCTATGAGTCTAGATAGTTTTTTAAAGATGTCCCCCATTTCCATCCATCATTTATTGTGTATACCTCAGTATTAAACTGATAAATTAAGAAAATTTGTACTTCTGTAATTATCTTTTTCTAGGTCTAATATCAGTACCTATGACTATTAACAATCTTACCAAGGATAATGCATCTTATCAATAATATCCATATAGTTTCAGATATTCTGAAACTGTCACTTCTATTTAACCAGATTTTATTTACCTTATGGATGGCTACTTCTTACCACTGAGGCAAGCAGCAAAACATGAAAACAGTACAGGGGCAGGATAAACCAAAATTGTCTTGCTATGAAGTTTACCCGGTGAGATTTAAAAATTAGTTCTAGTGCCAGGATTTCTGAATTATGGGAATCATGATTTTCTCACAGCAGAGAGAAGGCTATTTTTAGCTCAGAGATATGAACTTAGAGTAGTATATTTTACAGTGAATTTGTAGATTGTGTCATTATAGGTACTTACCTAAGCTTGATCTTGTGTTAGATCGCTCTATTATCGCATGCTTACTGGGGTTGTTTAATACTGAGCGTTTGGCAAGCGAGATGTCTGCTGTGACTCGTGTTATTGATATACTGCAGAAATAAAATACAGTAACACAAAACAATGTTATTTAGCTTGCAGGGATGTGTGGAGAAAAAAAAAAAGGCTCATTTAACACTAAAAGACTGTTAAGACTGTGGAAAAACAAGTTCTCAGCAGCAGAGGATGCTTTGCAGGATGTGAAGAGATGGAACTTTATCTAAAACTGTTACAAGAACTACTGATGTGACATCCATCCCCCTTTCCACAAAGTAATGGAGTGCAGTATAACCACAGACTGCAAAGCTATTCGTGTGTGGGGAGAGGGGAGGCAGGAGATCAGAGATGTGCTGCAGAAGATGAGACTTTCCTTGAGGCTCCAGACCTGATGTGGTTGGACTTTGCAGCAGTATCCCCAGTGTGAATAGGCTGGCTTCTCCTTTCCATAATTCTAATTTGTTGAAATGCACTGAATGACAACCTGGCTTACTTTAACCATATGTGTAAGACATAGGGATGTGAGAGGTAACAGATGAAGGTAAGGCTTAACAGGGGTACTAGTACAGCCACATAACACTTATTTTATTTATTTGTTCAGTTCACCAGCATGCTTTTTTTACCAGAGTATGAGAGTAACCTACAATTTTCCAGAAAAATCCAGTAATAGGTTGGCCACCTAAAAACAGGGACTGTGACTCAGAAAAGCATGAAAATGTAAAGTCTGGGCTGAGTATGTGGCAGCCTTGGCTTTGTGTTTATGAGAAAAGACAAGGCAAGAAAGAAGTGGTTACTTCCAGTTGTTTGCACTGACCTGCTATATAACCTTCTGCATATTCTTCTTCCTAGGAAAACAGTTAAGTCTGTCTGTTTTGCTTTACAGGGTCAAAACACACCCTTTGGATAAATTCCCTTTCAATGTCTGGTCTAATGAGGTTTAGGGGTCACATTTTTCCAGTGCAGAGTTAAATCAGACTGATGATATTCCCTTGTTCTCTCTTGTATGATTTCAAAGGAGGAAATGGATTTGCTAAGAGCAGGGAGGGCTTCTCTCTAGCATGCACAGTCAGATGCTGTTCATCTCAAAATGTAACCAAACGTCAGTTCCCAATGAACTCAACATGTGTATATATTTACCTAAACCCCTGCAAAATGTAACAAAGCCAGAGGTTAAAACAGAAAGACAGAATTCCTGCACAATACAGATTAGAAATATTGTTTTGGAAATGTAGGCATGATTTAAACTAACACTAAAAACATAAGCAAAGATTGTGATTTCTGGCACAGGTTCTCAAACATAATGCCACTTGTCTTCAAATGATCTCCGACAAGTAATTTGGGGTACTGATTACTTATTTGCTAATTTAGGAACACTAGAATCTTTTACAGCCTTTTGTCTTTTTCTTTAGGTTTTTTTTTTTTTCCCTGCCAGTCTTCCTCCCTAAATGGAATAGAAAATAGTTTTTCCCTTTTCCAAATGTGGTTATGATATACTGAACAAAGCTAGATTTGCCAGTCTAAAACCAGAATTTTTTCTTTTAAGATCTTTTAACATCTTTTTACTGTCATGTTAATGTTTTGATATATATAATACGAGCAAGAAAAAGTCTGCTCTCAAAACAAAAGGTATGTATGTTCATAGAGCAAAGCAATCACAGAGAGAGTGAGGACATCCTGACAACACAGCACCAGTGAAAGGAGCATCATGAATCCAGTAGCCTCCTGTATAAACGTGTTGAGGACCTTGAATACCAATTCATATTGCTACTGGAGTTTGGAATGCTTCAAATCTGCTACTAAAGACAGCAATGGTATTGAGAGTTTTTCTGGATTCACCCTGCTACAATAGGAACTACAACTGAATATCAGATATTCTCTAACACAATTTAAGTCATAAAAATGCAAATACATTTTTTCTGCTTGCAACCCTCACTATTTTGTTAACTTCCAGTTCTGAAGGTATATGTTTAAGATTTGACAACCCTGACTAATATAAATAGGGACCACCAAGTGGATAGGTATGGACATCTTCACTCTGACTGAGAAAATCCAACAGTTTAAACCACAATGTCCAGAATTTTAAGGAGTTGAAGTTATTGAATGAAAACCTCAAGCACCCTCCTGAAAGTTTGACAGCACCAGGGCAGACAGAACAGCATTACTGCTCTGCCCACTTCCAAATTAAATAGACTTCACTCAAGTTAGAGACATTATAACCTGTTTTCTCAATTTTTCCCCCAAAATGTTAGCCCACTAGTACTTATTGATTTTGGGCTTGATGCAGTAGCAATATAATCACATTTGGAGAATCCAGCTGATGTCTCTGGTCCATGGGGCTGTGATGTTTGTATTGGAGAACATGCCACTGGTTTCAGAGATGGATTACTAAATGACATCTGTACTACAGCAATGCCTGGAGGCTCAAATACAAATCAGATTGGTCCTTGCCTGCTAGGCCATGGGGGAAAGGCACTCAGATCAAATGCCAGGGAAGTGCAGCCTGTCTGCTACCAAGGGTGACCATACTTCAGGAAGGTGGGGGACTGATACACCCCAAGAATTTCTTTTGAGACTTCCCATCACATAATCCAACACTACTGTCAAACCAAGCTCCCATCTTGAGGGGTCAAGGGTTCAACAATCACATACATTAGATAGTCTGACGCTCATATCACTCTCTTCAGGTGAGATGTCATGGTAAGCAACTAGATCTGAGGTGGAATGGCAGCTTTCATCAGCTTGTATAAAACCCAGGAGGCGCTGATATAATTTTAAAAAGAAATCAACACTATAAGAGTAAATCTGTAGATAAATATATAGCAATGTGAAGCATGAATGTCACAGTCATCAAGAAGACGACACCCTTTTTTCCACTCTCAACAAATATATACCCTGAGCACTTCCCACAGAAACACAGCTTCAGCATGCACTACCAAGGAAACTTCCCATTCATGCTATAGTCCGCTCATCAAGACATTAGCTACCACTACTAATCCTCTACAAAAAGAATGTCATTATTTCTTAAAAACCTGGTACCTAAACATGACCTGAACTCAAGTAGGTTTGCATTGCAAAGTACTTACCGCCCTTCGAATCTATGTTTTAAAAAATCAAATAATGCTTTTTGCATCATATCTGTTACCTAGAAGCAAACAAACAATAAATTAGTAATCACATAGGAAACTTATAATACTTGATACTATTAATAATTTGTAATAAAGTTCACAATAAATCTTGTATCTGAACAACACAATTGGAATTTAAGTGATTTATCCCTAATCTGAACTCAGATATGGAATACAATGCATGTATGCAGCTATCTGGTAGAAGTAAAAACTGTCTATAATTTTGTCTGTGATGTAAACTCTGTTATTCATCTTAAATAGATTTGAACATCTGAACACAAATGAAGCAAAATATTTCTTGCCAAATGAAACAATTCGCTATGATCACTCACCTCATATCCTTTCAGAGAAGGCCCCACTAAAACTACTGGTCGCATAGAAGGCACTACATCATAGGGAGGGATGTGCTCTGTCTGCAAAACAGAAAAAACTTTCAGCATCATGGCATGACAAGGAAGTGTACATATTACTTACAATATTAGGATCTCTGAATTTCCAGTGATGTCACTGACACATGTATCATGGATTCATTAACTTTCCCTGAAAACTGGTAGTACAAGGTAAGGACCTAACAGGTTCAGGGATTACTTTTGAAAAAGCTGGTTTCATATTTGCTCTGAAGAGCTACAAAACCGTTACTCTGGAGACATTCACAAGTCCTGCTCCATGACTCCTAGTTGGTTAATTGAAAAGGTTACCTCCAACAGTTCATGATTTGAAATGATTGACTCTGGAGCTGTGACATCTGTTTCACACTAAAATTTTTATGTAGGCAAATGATGAAAGAGAAAAGTAAAACAAAAGGGGATGGGAAAAGCAAAACATCTCATGTTCAGATCTGCCCACTGATTTACAAATATTGTGACACCACTGCAAATTCCCATGGGAGCACTCATAGTCTGACTTCCACACTTGCATCCGCAATTCACTTGCAAACAAAAATCAAAATAATGACTGAGTTAGTATTTCTGGAACATTTTCATAAACAGAGCTTGGGATGGCAATCCTTCCACTTTGGGAAGCTCCTGTCACCCCCCAAGAATGGAATCAGTTAGTACAATATTCACTAAACTATTTACTGATGTATCATGCACAATTTATAAAAAGCATTTCAAAATAAAAAGATAAAAAGATTGCTTGCTTCCAAGGATTGAAAAAACTTTCATATTATTATTAAAATATAATAACAAGAAATTAACTCTTTTTTTAATAGAAATTACAATACATATGACCAAGAATGAGTCTTATCAGAAAGAGTATTTTATTTGTAAGGGAGGGTTTGGTTTATCTTTGTCTCAGGAAAAAAAAATAATCTTGAAATCCAACCCAGGAACATGTGGGTGACACAGAAAAGGGTATGCCAGATCTATTTTTCAAATGCCTACTTAGTACAAATACATCAGTCAAGATCACAGAATACAGTCATTGTTCGTTGTTTCAGTACTCAATGCATCCCAAGGCATTTCACAATAACATTAAAATAAGTATATACATTCCAAAACAGAAAAACACAAAGACAGACATTATTACAGTGACAGCACAAAATGCTACACAAGCAGCAGTCTATTGCAGTCTAAAGCACAGAAAACATTTTGTGAATGTTTTTCAATGTATTTTATCTTGTTTTTTTTGTTACCTGTACCTTCACCAGATAATTAGTTACATAAGAATGACTACCAGTGCCCAGGGCATCATAAGCACGTGAAGTGAATGTATTTTAGACACAGCAGAATCTGACTCAACACATTTCAAAGCAATACCCTGAAATTATGCCATGCTGGTATCCAAATCCAGCCCTCCACTGTTTTCTACAACACTACTAATAATCTGAGAAGTGTATTAGAGAGAGATCCTGCAACAAATTCATTGCACATGTGTAAGTTCTTATAGCATGAGTGTCCTGAGGCAACACATGTTTCTCTTCACGTGGCTGACTCAACTGAAGGGGTTTATGCTAGAAGTGAAACAGCTATTTGAAAATCAGGGAAAGTACAAAAATTACCTTCTTTGATGGAATATGAGGTATTTTTATAATGTGCTCTGTTGAAACAGGCTTTTTTTCTTTTCCCCCCTAATCTTTACAGTTTGAAGTAATGAAGCTGTCAGCAGAAAACTGGAAGTTATCTAATGGAAGCATTAAAGGTCTTTAAATTAGCATTAGAGGATACAGTATTTTTAAGGGACTAGCACTGAGCTATACAGCTTCCACTTTCAAATTCAAGTTGAAATATGAACTCAGAACAAAAACTAACATTGTTTTGACTCTATGGCGTTTGCTCAGAGGTTTGACTCTGTAGATTAGTTTGGGATGCCCATCCAGTATTTCCTGCAAATGTCAGTATTACAAAACCCACTATCACCACTAATGGTTCTGATACAGAAGAGGCACCACAGAAAGAAAGAAATGGGACTAACCACCATTCAGGTCCAAGGTGGTTCATCTAGAAGCTGCACCTTTGAAAGACAGTTTGCAGATAGCATCCAATACATTTCAACACACACTATTCTTCCTTAACATTTATATTTAGTTATATATATGATCAAGGAAGAAATTACTCAGAAGCAAGAAACTGTTATTGATCTACATAGTGGGCTGTGAATGACACAGTACTAAACGGACTCTTCTGAAGCAAATACTGTTGACTTTGGAAATTGGAAGGTTCCAATATTATTTCAGAGTTCAGGAAGAAAGGAGAGAGGAAAGAAGTTTTATTTACTAAACTCGAGAGCATCCACAGCATGGCAACAGTGTTACCTGGCACAGTAAAAGCCCGTTGTTAACTGTAGATTTAAATGAGTTTTTGAAAAAAAGAAAAAAAAAAACCCAAACCCAGCCCCCAAAAAAAAACCCAACAGCGTAAGACCTATGAAAACTAAAGACTTAAAAGTAGAAGTGTGGCATTTCACTTCATAGTCTGACTGCTACCTAAGGTCTTGGTTACTTACTCCAGCAAAGATCCTAGAAATGTATTGCAGTTTGCTGTAACAGGATGCCAATTGCATAATTCGGCAGTTATCTAGGTTATCTATGGAGAGACATCAGCTCTCCTGGGAACCACCAGTACCATTTTCAATAGCTGAGATACTAAAAAAGTCTGACTGATGGATGGCAAGAACATTTGGCTAATGATTTATACATGACAACAGGAAAACCTCAAAGTAAACCTTCAAAACAAGTCTGCGGTTTTCCACTTGTTCACCTGAATATTTTGCAACTAGTGAATTTAGAGTTTAAATACTGACTAAATTAAAAGTAAAACTGATTTGACTATTTGCTTTATAAGTACAACCTGAGTAACTGATTAGATTCCAAAAATTATTTCAACAGACTGAGTTGTAAGATAAAAAATCAACCCTGAGAAAGATACGGAAAGAATATGGAGGCACTAGAGAGGTGCATTATATGAGTTTGTTAGAAATAAATGTCTCAAACATTTAGAAGGCCTTCTAAGTGTGTCCTACTATTCCATCAAAAAGGTTAAGTACTGTAAGAGAGCTTCAAAGATGTACTGCACAAGGGACTGTTTGTTTTCTTGTACTGAATTCACTAACACGTGGATTCATTCCATTATTCCATTCTTCATTTATTCTAGAATAGCTGGGGTAAGAGTGCGAATGATGCCAGTGGCAGGATAAACACAGGTAATGTTGATATAAACTTACCGATTTCTGCTTCTGCTTAGCTACAGCAGCATGGAAAAGAAACAAAGAACAACAAAGCATGCATGTTATTGGCTTGTCAAAGGACGCAGACAGTTAACAGGACTAGAAATGTGACGCACTGCAGGTGAGCAGGTGGACAGATGGGAGCTTGGAAGTCGGTGTTACCTTCTTAAAGAAGGGCATTCTTTTCTCTTTGGAGTGGGGTGATGTTACACTGTTTGCACTGGGTTTGGGGGAGCGATGGTTTGCTGGAATATCATTTTCTTCTGCATCTAAGCCAGTGGCATCTATGTCTATAGCTATATACAGACAAACAATTCAGAATTATCAGATAACAGGGAAAGTAAAGATAAGTTAAAAAGGAAATAACAGGTAAAGAAAAATAAAACTGTCCAGGGCAATAAATAAATAAATGGATAGATATAGAAATAAATAAATAAATTAATTTAAAATACAACCTTGAGTACAAAACACAGTAAAACAAAGGGAAAAGTTTAAAGGTGCAGTACATTAGGATTAGAAGACAGAAGGCAATACATAACAGCTACTATAACATTTTCCTCTGATTTCCTTATACACAGCTACATCAGACAAACACAGAATTACTTTTATGAAACAGAGCAAGGGCCAAGTTCGTTCTTGTTACACCAGTGTAAATCCAATCTAGTTCACTGGAATAGATAAGACTTTCACCAATGTAACCTAAAAAACTTGTCCAACAACATTTGAACTAAATTATAGCAATGAACATGAATTCAAAATGGGTATTATCAATTGAAATTTGAAAAGTCATTAGCAGCTCTATAGGAAATTAATAAACAGATGAAAAATCACTTTTGAAGACCAAATCACTCCGATACCAGTATAATAATATCTATGTTTATCTCAGGGTGGATTATAATTGGCATTTTTAATGACTTCAACTAGAAATCACAGAATCACACAATGTTCGGAGTTGGAAGGGACCTTGAAAGATCTAGTACAATCCCCCTTCCAGAGATGCACAACATCTATAAGATACATTTATTAGAAATTATAAAAACTGTTCAACTAACAGTGAAAACTAAAAAGAATGGGTAGCAGAAGAGAGGAAACTGATCCCAGCTTGTCTCAAAGTCCTGGATCCTGTTGCAGAGTGAGTATGTTGGCAGGGCACAATGAAAATGAATGCAATAAGCCACCACTGTTCAACCTCTGCCCCAAAACAATATATAGTGCATGATACTTACATCATAAATACAAAATATTTATCTTTTCAGCAAGTAAGTGAAACAGTTTAAGAAAAAAAATCATCATGGACTCAGAAATAAATACATTTTCTAAATAGAAAACCATGTTCTCCTGAGTGCTGATTCTAACAGATACCTGATAACTACATCCAAAACAAAACCACATTACCAACAACAAAAAAAAAAAGCGCTTTCTGGTTTGCAACGTTCAGTCCTGATCTTAAGTGATGCATTAAATTTGTTTTCAGAAAGCAAGTACATACAAAAAAGCGACTCAGATCACCCTTGTGGGTAAAGATCACACCCACCTCTTGACATGCTCACTGATCTTGCGAGTAACACGGACTGATCTTGCCATACTACTATGTTGAACCAAACCTAACTCTAAATACATCTGTAAGCAGTATTGTCTTCATTGACTTTATCTAAACCCATAATTAACCACTCCAAATTTTTAAGAAACCACCTCAGTGACCAGCTTTCGTTTCCTTGATGAGTGGGACATCAACTAATACAACAGCATATACTGTTGAATTACACAACGAATAAATATTTCTGTCAAGCTACTGATTTAAGAGACACTAGTGACAGTGCTATCTTCTGTTTGAATAAAGTATATCTTCCCATTTGAATTACCACAGACCTAATGCTGTGATGCCTGACAATCCCCGAGTTGCAGAACTGTGCCTTTGAGTCTGCCCTTGCCAGAAAAGCCTGAGTAGATCTGCACCCTGTTTCTATACTCCTGCTCCTAAAAACAGCCACAGAACCCACATAACATTTTCTTCTAGCAACACTGTTCCTTCATCCTCTTCAAAAGTATAAAAAGAACATATTGTCTTGAATGCAGGCCAGCACAGATGCTATAAATCACTCATAATAAGGCATATTAAAACTCCTTCAGCTCTATGTTCAATTATATTCTTCAGTAAAGAAAAATCAGCTTTTCTTATAAAAAAAGAAATGTGGCAATTTATCAGCTAGATATCAACATCTGCCTTTCTTCTTCTTCGTACCATGTAACACCTTCTGTGAAGTTCTTTTACTATTAATTACCTTTATTGCACCGGGTTTTTCCAAAATGTTACTGTTATCCTCATCCTGTTTAGTGGCCCATGAGAACTGTATGGCTTTATTTCTTTATCAGTATAATATCAATTATTTAAATGACTGTAAGATTCCTTTTCTTTTTTTTTTTTCTTCACCAGTTCATCTTGCTACTGTTTGTTCTGTGGCACTAGTTGCTATTAAAAATAAATAAATAAATCTCTGACTCAAAGTAAATAAAGAAGTTAACTTTTTCAGTTAGAATCTTTTCAATTCTTTAAATAATTTATGTATTTTCTTCTATTATATTTTCAAGAGGAGGAGATATGGGAATAATAATTGAAGTATACTTCAAAGCCACCTAGGTTATCATGCTAGTCACAAACTATGCCTTTTTTGTGCTTCTTGGGATGTCTTAAGATAAACAGAAAGAAATACTGCAGCCCCCAAACCTAATGTGCACTTTTCAAAAATATTCTGCAAATCTTCATTGTAACTAAATACATTCAACCAGATTTTCTTCTTTCTCCAGAAAAAATAGATTTCTAGAAACTCTCTGAAGAAACGACCCAATGCAATCAAAATGAAAGCATCCCTAGCAATCAGTCAGTTGCTAGCCCAAGCATGCTGCCCAATCTCTTACCTCTACATTCAGTGCAACATTTTGAAAATTTCATCTGCTCTTCTGTACAAGTGGTTCGAGAATACAAAAAAAAATATCATCACTTTTCAGATGCCCTAACTATAAAATTACAACATTGGTCCATGGACACTTTCTACTGCAGAAATGCAGCCATTGGAAGAGCAGACTTTACAATAATTATGACAAGTAAAAGTAATTGAAAAACAAAAGATTAAGGTGTATTCTACAGACTTGTGATGTGCATATATCAGTACAATGAAACACATTTTCAAAAATAATAAAAAAAGGGGGTAGGCAATATAAGTGGAATTTTGATAAACAAACTGCAAATCTATTTAATAAAGTTTGTTGTTGCAAATTCATGGTTTCACAAGAAAGATATATTTTTCAGTCAACTTAATCAAATGAAGCTACTACTATAACTTGATTGAATTCCTCTCTCTCTTAATGTCCATGTAAATACTTTAAAATCCTCAGGATCATTTTAAGATGCCTGCTCTGTAGACCAGGCTCCATATAGATTAATATGATTAGAAAATACACATCTTTGCCTCAGTAGTCAAGGCACTAGCACCATTCTTTACTATGTTCTGATTTTGGGTATTCAAAACATGTATTTTCTCTCATGAAAAGGTAAAACATCCAGAAATACAACAGCTGAATTTAGTAGATTTTTCTTTTTTAATCTTCTGCTATACTGCTTTCAAGGAGCAATTTCTTCCACCAACTCGCCATTTATTGGCTTCATACCTCATGAATCTAACCTAGCTAAAGTTAAATCTGTCTGCTGACGCTCTAAATACAAACCAGTATGTGTGGAAAATTTGACACAAAAAGCAAAAGAATTCAGTACGCTAGAACTACATCATCGTTATCAGGTTTGTGAAACCAAAAGTTCCTGTTACAAAATAAAGCTGGTTTTGATGCTACTTCAGAAACCTCTTGGGAATTTTTATCGCTGCTTCTTTTCTTGTATGAGGAAGTATTTCTTGTTCAGTAGGAGTGCTCAGACCAGAGCAAATCTCTAACTATCCTACTGCAATGCAGTCTCATTGTTTTATTATGTCTTTGCTATCAAACACCATGGGAAAAGCAAAGAGGGAATTTTAAGGAATGTTAACAGCCTTGTCGCTATCTGAACTTGCTAGCATTGACTCCATTACTTCAAATTTACCCAAACCAGCCATAGAGGACAACACAACCACCCAATATTATACTTCTGAAGTGCAGAGAGTAAGAAAAATAGACTAAATGTATATAAATTTTAACAGATTAGGTGCATGAAGCTGTATACTGAAGGGTTCATGACCAACTCACCAGATGATGGAGGCGTCGATTTTCTGGAACTAGGAACGATGTCACCCAAACTGGATGAAGAGTTTCCTCCTGATTTACTGGAGTAAAGCAGAAAATTAGTTTGAAGTTTCATAGCTTTCTTGGCATTTATTATAGTTTATTTATTACCTACCTTCCAAATGAGCTGCTAGCTGAGAGACAAGCAGTATTTCTGGCAGTGGTATAAAGCACATCTTATACAATGCGTGTACATTTTGAGGACTGGGGAACTGCAAACATCAATCATGCTCCTTGTTTTGCTGAGCAAATTCATTCTGCTGCATATGCCCTCACTACCTCATGATCTTAATGCAATCCAATTATTAATGTTGTTACTGATATATAATTATTAATGTTGTTACTAATATATAATTATTACTCATTACTGATTCTTAATCCAGTGAGCATATCTGTTTCCTTATCAGAAAAGTTATTGATAGCTCCCTAATGAAAATGGTAACATATTTGCCTGCCATCTTTTCTATTTAAAGTATAAATTATTTTGCTGTCTCAATACAAGGTAGCACTTAGGGGAAAAAATGGTATCTAAAATGAAGATAAAGCAAAAAAAAGATAAAGCAAAACAAAGTTTTGCTTTGTGAAAACCTATCCAAGTTGTGAAAATGAAACAATATATTTATTTTTTTATTTCAGTTACTATAACAAGAAAAGCACTAAAATAATAGAAGAAAAGCTATTACACTCTTCATCAAATAATTCAAGTGACAGTACTAGTTTCCACTTTATCCATCTTAAAGCATTAATGAGCACTAGGTAAATGCATTTGTGGTGTAGGACAGTGTTATCTCCAGTGGGTTCTGAAGAATGGAAGCCTTTACAAGTGGGACAGGGACCTAATCACTAGGTCAGATTTGGCTGTATAAGAAGAGGACTAAGGAACCCAAGGTTCCCCTGATGAAGACAGCACACTCACAGGAAAAGCATTCCACAGCTGGCGAATGCAACTGTGAGCACTGAAGCATCCTGGTCTCCTTCTAGTGTAGACATGCTCTTCAAACACTCCTGCTCTTCCTATTGAAGCAGGAAAACCTTTCTGGCTTCCCAAACACTTCCCAGCTGTTTTCTCACTTCCTGCTCAGATGCACTGGATGTATTTGTTTCATATATACCCAAAGGGAAGCAAACAGCATTTGCATCCACATATGTTTATGTTTACTGGAAAACTACTTTATTAAGAATTCTGTAGTAAAGATGACATTGTTACCATGCTGCAGTATCGTTCAGTATCTTTAGATATCGAATCTTTATTTCATCTGATGATGGCTGCAGTCAGAGATTACAAATGACTTGACAGGAAACTTCCATCAGAGAATGCAGTATTTTAACAGCTGTATTTGTAGACAACGAATTCAGCAGACTGAACAATTTTTTCCCCTAAGAGCTAACCAAGAGGCAATGGCTTCAGATTACAAATAAATTCATCTTTGCATTTTCTGTAACTTCTAATGTCAGCTTTAAAAGTGTTTAGAAATTGCAAGATCATGGAATCAAGAAGCAAACATTGAAGAATCTAGGGAGGTTGAGTTTTTAAGTCAAAAGTTGTCCTTGCACATAGTAAATGCACTAACTGCAATGCACATTTGTGAGTACATTTTGAAAATAAAATAGAATAACGGCCATTGCAGGCCACCACAGACCACCAGTCTGAGAAAGAAAGTAGCTATTTAAACAGCAATGACATTAACTATATAAAGAAATATTTCTTCCTCCATAGATTCAAAATGTTGGTAGCTGTCAGTTGCAATAATCAAACAGAACTGCACCATATACAGCACTACATTCCAAGTTGTGTCACAGTCAATGCTGCTATTTTTAATGATTTGTTGTTATTACCTGGAGTAGAATTTTCCTTGTTTTGCCTTTTGTTCATGCTGCAGCCTCATGTTTTCTAGTTTGACTGGGCTTGGTATGAATCCTATTTCACAGCCTTCTTTTACCAACCGT
The DNA here is from genome assembly GCA_013399135.1 of Heliornis fulica. Lineage (NCBI taxonomy): Eukaryota > Metazoa > Chordata > Aves > Gruiformes > Heliornithidae > Heliornis > Heliornis fulica. The sequence continues at coordinate 134,530 of VXBZ01003232.1, forward strand.
CCTATCCACCAGTCATTATTAAATTTCTATGGGTTAAAAAAAGAAAATAAAAAAAAAGTCATGTACTAAGAAATTTCTGTATTTGGAATCATTTTTGTTATTATTTTTAATTTGCAGCTAAGCTATTTTATGTAATTCTTCCCTGCAGTTAATCACCTTAGTATGTTATTATGGCAATGAAGAATTGTGGTAATACACAGAAATACATTAAAGTAATTATACCTTGCAAATCATTAAAATGGTACAGTAGTTAAACAGAAACCTCCTTCACAGACTTCACGATTCTCCTTGGCTGTTATTTCCACCCATTTCACCATCTTTAATTTTTTCTGCTGCATAGCCTTTTCTCCCCACACACGAAGGCTGCTTTCTTGCTGTTTGTCTTTGGTGGACACCAGAGATTTCTTCTGATCTGCTCCTACCCACTGCAACTCTGTAATGATCTATTTTTCTTATTACATTATATTTGGTTCTCTGAATATAAAGTAAAAAAATACTACTTCTCAAACTCCCCTGCTTTTCTGAACTCACTAAAATCCTCTGAAATATGACTACATTCTGCTGCTTACATGCAGTCTAATGCATACAGACCATGTGAGATGCATCTTAAACATACAGTGGTAGATCTGCAAGGAATAGATATTTTTGGGTAACTAAAATACCTTACAGTTCTACAAATGCACAAGATACTTCAATTAACTGAAATTATATGAAAGCTATATGAAAAATGAAATGATGACTAATGTAATAATATTTATTAATACACACACAGAAGCATTTTGTTTGTTTCACAGAGGTCTGTAAAGCAGAAATATATACTTCTGACTTCATTATTTATTCACCATTTTTGGATGGGACTAGGCCACTGTTATGCATGGCCCCACATGCAGTACTCTAGGAATTCTATGGGAATTACTACTGTCAAATATGAATTTTGGATAATTTGGATTATTTATGAAACTGTAAGAGAACACCTGAATGGGAAAAGAAGATGCCTTCTTGAATAAGAAGCTATGGATGTTGATATTATAGTGTGTGTTTAATTAATAGGTAGTTTTTAAAAGTGTACATTTAGGAGTAAAACATGTGCAGTGTGTGGGCTCCCATAAAACTGAATTAATTTCACTGAGAATACGTTGGTGGATCAATGATACACAACCTCAATTGTGGTATTACGTTTCATTTTGGCTACTACAGAAATGTCATGATGCTTGAAACCAATATTGAGGTATTAAGCTAGCAAAAAATAAAGATTAAAATAAACGCTCATTATCTATAAGGGGATCTACAGCACTTAACCAATGGAAATCCATTTGAGTAAGAACACCAACATTTAATAGGGAACTAATCTGGAATATAAATTTCTCAAAGCTGTTTTAAACTGAAACGTGATCAAAATAATAACCTTCCCTTGCAAAATGCTCACTAAAGATATGCATGCGCATTTAAAATATGTTGTAGGATACCACAGGTGGAAGAAGACTATGGAGCTAGTGAAGCTTGCCATTACATGGAACTGCTCTGTATGCATAAAGTCTGAAGAAGCAGGATCATTAAATTGGTAAATAGACACTTCAAAGCCACCATTAAATTAAAATCTGACAAGCCACCAGTTTTTTGTGTTGTCCTACAGTACCAACAGCTACTATTCCAATACACTAATTTTATTGTAATGGATAGACATGCTAAATCCATAGGAAATTTTCTTTTGTACAAAAATAAAAGCATGTGCAATTCACTCCTGCAAAGTCTCAAAGCTAAATACTGTCTTAGAATAAGAAAAGGAGGATAAGATAGTCTTATAAGCACAAAATACCACACATAATACTTTCTCATTTTAAAAAGCAATAGTGGAAATCCTCGTAGTGAGATGTCCAGCCCCCAAGGTGCTGGGCTGAATGAATGACACTGTAATTCACCTGTGCTGAGAGTGCCAAGGGAAACACAAACATGAATTAAATGCAAAGCAGAATTATGGCCATGCATTGAAGACCCAAAAGATGCAGGAGGTATCATGATGCAGCACATGTTTCTTCATGCAGGGAAGGAATCCTTTGTCTTTATACGTACTGAGATTTAATGAATGTAACCTAATAATGAAAACAAATTTCCCTCATACTCAGTCATTGCAGTACATTTTGCCATTGCCCATGTACATGTTGAACTGAGTATTTTTGTCTGAGAGACAAATTGGAGACCACTCTTTGCAGACAAGAATGGGACTGCATTGATCCAATGCGGTATTACTATGGGGGCAAAAGTTATCAGACATTAACGTAATGTCTTTATTTCTAGTAACCAATTAGGTATAAATGTATTTACAGTGAAATACATTTTTACTTTCCACCTGCATAAATTAATAAATTTTGGATATTTCGGTTCTCTCAGCATTAATTATATGGAGCACCAAGACAGAGCAGTATCTGGTGGGGTACAGAGCCTTGGTGAATGAGCACAGACACAGAAGATGAAGGGGGAGGATATGGCAGTGCAGGGAAGGTCACGCTACTGAACGCCCAAATGCAGCAGCTGCTGCCAGACATAGATAAGCAAGATCAAGTCTGGATCCTGGAGATCCCTTCCCTCCTCTCCATCCCAGTGTTTAACTTGGCCTTGGTGCAGCGTCCCTTTCACAACCCAGCTCTGGCCTAGCACATTCCTTAACTGCTTAGGAAGAAAATGAGGTATTTTTAAGGACAAAGAGCACAGAGTACCTGTTCTATTATACCTGAAGCTACAAGAACATTTTAATTTATGTTTCCATTCTTCAGTGGTACATGCAGCCTCAGACAATGTAACAAGTCAGCTGAGCTAAACTTCTTTGCAAGACATTTCTGAAGACCCAGAGAAGTTCAGGAAACTTTTTCTTTCTCATTATCTCCCATGCATATTTACATCTAGGGCTATGAGGAAGAAATAAATTATAACAGAAAATCTGCTAGTACTGTGTTTCTGGTTCAAATGGAAACAGGGGAAAGACTTGAAGTCTGAGATTACCAGCTCATTTGAAACGCAGATGGAATAGATGACTATAGAAAATCACTTAATCTAACCAAACTGAGCTGTTTTTTATCCAGTCCTTCCAGAGTCTGAGAACACTGATGGTTTTATCTTTCCAGGATTCTTTATCTGTTCAGCCCTATTTTTGTCACAAAACCGAGAACAGTTCTTCTGAATTATCATCAAACAGAAAACATACTTCACTAAACAAAGTTGGAATCCAAATTATCCCTTTTCTTTTGTCTGTTTAATATATATGGAAAATGATGATCATTAGCCATCAGTGCGAAGCACTAATGGTCCACTTCTTGTGTTTCCACAGTCTCAGTCCACCTGTATTTCTACCTGCATATTAGGAAAGTTTCTTGCTTCTGCAAAGCACCTGCAGAAGCAGAACCACTGTGCATCATCATCATCTCTACTGAGGGATTTCTCAATAATCTAAAATGAGGCAAAAGTATCATTTCAAAATGTATGGCTAAGTTGCTCTCATCCTTAACCTTACATTATAATTCTTTCACTCCAAAGTGGAAAACACAATGGAATATGACCAAAAGCTGGGAAATCTCATAAAACGAGGCATTCATTCAGAAGGGAGCAGCAGGCTGCTTTTGAAGGCTTGGATGGGAAAGTTAACGAGTTATTTGCTTTTGATTGTCTTGCAAGGAGCAGAGGAAGAACAATACCATAAAACTTAAAAAATTTCAAAGCCAAACAACAGGAAAAGACAAGCAATGCAGCAAATGCAAAACATCGTTTTTGACAGTTGCCATGTGCATCTTGAAAATTATCATGTCAGTTTTTCAGTATGTAACTGTTAACAAAATATTATCTGTTCCAGGAAAAAAAAATTCAATGCAAAAAATAAAACCTGAAAATTTGGGGGTTTTGGGGGTGTGTGTGCGTGTGTGTGTGTTGAGCTTAAGTCACAAATAAAACAGAATGAACACTCAGATGCTGAATCCCAGTGCAATCTCAGAGTGATGGAGATATCATTGAATATGCAGAGGGAGATTTTTAAACCTCCAAGTAGGCAACTAGAGAAAAAAACCCACTTGTTTTCCAAACTTTACTGACTTGATTGTAAAGAATTTGTGCCATTGCTTTTATGAGAACAGTATTACCTTATTTATATAACATTTGTATACTGCTTTGACAATGCAAAGTGTTATCTTAGCATTAATAAATAGTATCACTATTACTTAAACAGACCCTTGAAGACAGACTCACTTAGTCTTCTGTTTTTACTTACTTCTTTAACGTGAAGAAAATCTTTAGCCTCAAATGAGATGGCCATGCCCGGGACTGGAACATCATCATCGTGAGCTGCACTGTACCCAACATTTGTCCGAACTGCAAATGCAACAGGTTTTGTCTGCAAAACAAAAGATAAACACTATGAAGAGACTTCCATCACAAACATGTACATATGTACAAGTATACACAGAGGATGATTTTCCAAATTACGTTTTTAAAATCATAAAAATTAAAACCACTCGAAACGCCCATGTAAAACTTTCTGAATCATCACATTTACTTACCACGGTCATTTCATACCAACACGTCTGACAGACTACAAGACTTTTTCTAGGTACTAGTGCTCTGAATTAATTTGGGATAAGTCAAATCAGAAATTGTAAAATGTTGGCAGTGCATATACTATGTTCAGTTATGATAGTACTGTGCAGCAGATCTTTATCTATTAGAGATTTCTAATCCCAGTTCTGCACTAAGGAGGTCACCCTCAAACTTGTGTGACAGGATTTTTAAGAGATATGTTTGAACTTGCATGGTGTGATTTATCCTGCTTTCGTGGCAAATACTGGTCCTCTCTCAAATTCAGAAGGGAATGAGAACAAGGGAATGAGATTTCAGGTTACCAGTACCTCAAGTTGAATTTGCAATCATTTACTACATGCTGATAACAAACAAAGAGCTACGGTATAAGTTGGTGGAACAATGAGAATGTACGTACGCCATTTCAAAGTAAAGCCATGAAATTCAGACACCGTTATGTGCAAACCTACTGTTGCTTGGTTCCACACCTGTCCAATCCCACTCACATCAGCAATTTAAGAATTTTAAAACCAGTAAGGCACCTTTTTTTGGGCACTCATATACCAAACTGAGACCTCAGTATTGGTCTGATTAGAATCAGTTACCTAACCCTGGCTGCTGGTGAGAATTAAGGACATCCTCTCTGTCTGAGCTGAAAGTCCCTATGCAGTTGCAGTTCTCCTTCAATGCTTGCTCAGAGCAGCCTCCTGCTAGGGAGGAACCATGTGCCAGACCTCCCCTTAGTCTTTGGGGAAATCATAAATTAGAAGGAGCAGTGCCAGCACCTGCCCGACCCCTGAGCAGAGGCATCTGAGAGCACAGTAATGTGCCCCCAAATCATCAGGTTGGTACCAATTACCAGCCACAGAGAGATTTGCTCGTTCCTGTAATTCCTACTACAACCTGCATACCAACAGTTGGTGTCAGTGAGTTACAGGAATTGTACAAGTTTTATTTTCAAGAAGCAGTTGCAGGAAAGTTGCACGTGCCCCCTTGCCCCACTGTTGCCTTCCAGCCTCTTGCACAGCTTCTCCTTCCAAGTGCCACCAGCACTGAACACATTTCTGCACATGGACAGTACAGCACGGAGTAAAAGCTGCATCCAGCTCAACTCAGGCTGTATCTGTAGTTGGCTTTCACTTCTGGAACTACTAGAATACAGGACAACAACCTTTACTATAGTTTATACTACAGGAAACACCACCTTGAGCTTGTTCTCCTGATAGGGAATATCCAACAGTATCTCCAGGACCCATCGTTGTCATACCCCAGGCTAAACTTTATGCCCACCACAAAAGCTGCTCTTATGATCTAAACTGACACTCCTATACATTATGGCTGGAAACATTATAAAGACATGAGCAGAAGTGCTCACGACTGACTGAGGTAGGTGTGACATCACTTTTCATCTTAAAATATACTAGAAGTTCTATCAGACAACAGTTTTAGCTTTATTAGCTGGTATCCATCATCACTTATGCTTGGTAAAAAAATATATTTTGCTGAGATGAAAAGCAAAAAAAAAAAACCACAAACCCAACTAACTCATTTCCTACAGGAAGAATTGCTTCATTTTATTCTCAAGAAAGAGGACATGAAAATGCATTCCCTACTTGATGACAGGCAAACCTGAACACCTGAAAGCAAAAATCTTTTTGTATTTTTCCAATCACCAAAAATCCCTGCCTGCTCCATTCAGGCTTACTCTGACAATTTGCAGAGTGCTAGAAGACAGAAATCTGCCACATTAAAATACTTGATAAAATAATGAAGGAGATGCATAAACAAATCTAAAGACAATATTATGCCACCTGGCCTGGAAAGGACAGTTGGAAATAAAGGGAGAGAAGGTTCCCTGTTGTTTAATTTAGGTTTAATGTGCTGTAAAAGCCACAGGGTTCCAATAAAGCACATTTTAAAAGTCCTTAAATAGGCCTGCATTTGAATGAACTACCGCAGTCAAACAATTTACATCTAAGTGCACGTTCTAGGAAGGGTTTTTTAATTTAGAAGGAGAAATAATAAGCTCTTTCATAACAGTAGAGTAAAGAAAATCTCTGTGCCTAGAAGTGAAACAGGCACTTCCAACAGGAATACATTCTGGAAGGGGATTGCAGAGTCCACTTTGTTTCTGCATTACGTTCTGGATCTAAATATGTATTTGTACAATGATACCTTCACAAAGTCATTGCAAAAGGACTTTACACTATCCCATCTGTTCTTTTTTCCAGAAAGTGGAAAAACCTTATGAAGGGCTGGGTAGAAGGACTCCAATGACTGAAAGTGGCACTCACTTAAACTGGAAAAGCTATGGCAGATATAAAACTTAAATACAGCTGAATATATTTACAGGTTGAAAAACCTGGCTGCAGTTGCTCCACTGTATGTTCCCCTCCTCCCCACTGTCTGAAAGCAGTGTCTTAGTGATTCTGTATCTTCTCAAGCCTGCACTTTCTTTTTCAGTCTGGTTCTCTTTACCTATGCATTTATATGCATTTATGTGTGTCACTCATTCCTTTCCTAGTGCCCTCTTGTAACAATAAGTACTGTGGCTACGACCCACTGCCTATTTTTAATACCTGTCTCCCAACTTTTAAAATAATACATCCCAAGAGTTCAATGTCTTGGTCTTTAGCCACAATTAGAATATTGCAAATAGCTGATTGCTATTTTTTCCAGGTCAACTGTTCTAGAAAAAAAAAATTTAAAAGTACTATCTTTAAAAATAATAAAATAAATAGACAGTGATTTTTAAAATGTCTTTTCTTTCTACCAGGGAGATCCTTGGAATATGCTGGAGATGTTACTCAGTAGATACAGATTATACAAACAACTTGATTATACTTGCACTGTGCAAAAGAGGTCAAATCAGAAATAACATTTTAAATATATATATATAGA
>VXBZ01003232.1:142946-163388 GCA_013399135.1 Heliornis fulica
ATATCATATCATATCATATCATATCATATCATATCATATCATATCATATATCATATCATATCATCTAAATATATATATAGAGAGAGAGATGAGACAATCCCAACCCAATAGCTGGCTCAACTCATTGTGTTCGGCATCTTTCTCATATGCTGAACCCTTCCATCGTGCTGCAAAAGGAGTTTAGGCACCTAACACAAATTTCTGGACTCCATTATGAGAAAGGTCTGTGAATGCACGGCACACATGTCCCTCAATAAGCCCTTAATAAGTCACCTCACAGATGAGCTGTGAGAAGGGTATCAAGATATGATTATGCACTCACGATTACATTCTGAACATGAGAATGATCATCCAGAAAATAATATTTGGTGACTCCTCCACATCAGTTTCAAACCTTTCGGTGTTGATGCAACACTGTTATGTCTGCTTCCTAGGTGCTCAAATTTATGACTTATTCAACTCTTCTACAGACCTCCCAGCTTTTACTAGCACTGTTACCCTAGATAAAAGGTTGTTATTACAGAACTAGACATGCCACAAAGAAAAATGTAGTCACACAGGAACCGAATTCAATGATATCTTCCTTAAAAATAAAAGGTAACACAAATTACTGGGTTGTAATGTTCATACAAACCCCCCCAACTTTCCTGAATTTAAAAATTATGGACTAAAAAGAGTTGATGCTTTCTATGCTATTACTCATTTTGATACTGAAATTGCAGATATGAATACGCATTAAATTGTCAAATCTCCTAAATAATACTTCATCGTTAAACAGTACCACACAGAATAAATTATTCACTGTTATTAAGATTGATCTTACTGCAAAGCACAGCTAACTGTCATTATAGAAATGTATCTCAGAACAAGATTGGAAATATTAAAGAACAATTTTGCAAACACTGATCAGGGGGCTAATATGCTTGCCTATCCAGTCTCACATTTGCTATATTCTCTAGTGAACAGAAAAAAAAATGCTCAACAGAATATTGTGACTTACTCCTGATATTATCAGTGGACAAAAGACTTTAGGCTGACTATAGACTTTAAAATACCTGCTGCATTGCAACAAACAGACACCTTCAGCAACTTAATGTCCTTGACATACATCTAAGTGCTCTAAGACCTCCCATTAGAGGGCAACACCTGACTGCCCAAGGAAAAAAAAAAAGAAAATATTCTATAACTATCTTAACAGGAGAGATAGCAGCAGGTTAAAATAAATACTGTTATTTTCTGCTATGAGAACATTAATGTTAGAGCTCTGAGTAGAAAACCAAAGAAGAACATTGAACTACAGATATTCACAGAAGTGGTATGTCCCACTTTAGATACCTGTCATACTGGTAGAAAGGAAAACTGAATTACCATGGGATTAGACTAGAGTAATTCACCTAATTGAATATTTTAATCTAATTAATTTATAAAAGTGAAATGCTAGCCTTTTAACATAAAGAAATAATTCAGAAAGTTTCCTAGAACTGTCATATTAGCTACTTTTCTTGAACTTCATTGTCTTGAACTAAAAAAAAGTCCAGTTGTTATGTAATTAGGGTCTTATGTAAAAAAGATAGCCACCTCTTTTTTTAACACATGCACATGCATATTTAAAAATATATCTAGCATTTGCTTACATATTCTACAATTCTAAAATTAGTTTGGGTCAAAACAGTTAAGCACTTTCTGTTCGTTCTGCAAAACTCCATGAAAATGTGATAGCAGTTTGGCACTCAGTTAATCCCCAGGCTGGACTACAAGGACAGACGCTCCCAGATGTTAAGCACATTAACATTTCATCTCTCTCAAGAGAAACAGAGTAGCTTGAAAAAGTTCACTTATCTTCAGAATGAACATTTCCACCTTGTTTTCCCTTCCCCGCCTCCCCAAAAAACACAGTAGTAGCACTGGGGCAGGACTGAGCAGACTCTGGAGCGGGGTTCCCAATGAACCAATTTCAGTTCCTGTTTTTAACTGAGTATATAAATCAACCAAAACACATTCACCAACTGTTAAACTGGCTTTGGCTGTGGACCTTTTGGAAACAAACATAAATTAAAGTGGAATATATACATCTTCATGTCAACTTTCATTACGAAGTCCACACTACTCAAAGTATAATTATATGCTGCTACTTCTGTTCCCTCACTCTTTTTTATGACTCTCTTGTATTTGGTGCACACACAGGCACACTGTTGTATGTGTCATTTAATTTGTCGGTTTGAACAAGTTTGCACCTGCTTGGTTGAATTTGTACTGGGAAAATATTGCACCCAGTGACAGAGCAAAATAATACAATCAGTTTTCTAATAATGTACTTAAAATAAGTCAGGATCCTTTTTTTTTTTTTCCTGTAACTTGTATCAGGTTTTTTATGTTGTGCCACAAACCCAGTGGATGCAGCCTCTGGGGATCCCAGCCAAGGAAGCCAATTTTCTGACACAGAATTTGCTCACAGAACAGGTCATCTCCCTCGTGGCCACTAATTTTGGGAATCTTGCTTCATAATTGAAGTATCTTCAATCCCCACAGACTATCAGAACACAGAAAAACAGATTAGAGCATTCTCCAAACGATTTTAATTTACACCTTAGACTGTCCTATGTGAAGCAATGACTGAGGACTAGAGAAATACAAGCAAGGCTTAAGACTCTCTTTACTTTCTTCTGCAGCAGGTGATGAGGATCTAGGGTTTCTTATCCATCTCTCACTCTACTGCATTATTCCCACGACAGAGGTACCATTTACACTAGTTTAAATGAAACCAGAATGTAGAACCGACTCAGAAAATTACTTCAGTTGTCATTTTGACAGAGTGCTTGTCAAAGCTGGCATCTGTGTTAAAGTTCAGAAAAGTTTTCTCAAAGCAAGTCTCCTCCCTTACTGTTGATACATAATGCTATGCATTCTTCTTCATAACCACTTTTCACAGATGTCTGTAACCTTATCCTGAAAGCAAGGAATTATTTTTCTCTTGGGTAATGAATATAATGGGTCTCTCTGGAAACACTACCAGGTTTGCATTCATAAAAAATTAAAACACTACACATTTTTTTCAGCTGAAGAAAGGTGATACTACTCCTGAACTTCTCATTAGTATTCTTGGTAGGGAGTAAATAGGACAAAGATCAATAGCAATGTGATAGCCTGGTAATTGCCATCTTAAATTATGTCACTTTATTTTGCCCTGCTGTTGACTGAGACTCAGTGCAAAAGCACTTCAAAACATAGACATTTTACACAATTGCTTGTACTTCATCATTAAAGTCTACAATGTTACAAAATATATGCTTGCACTAAACCAGTGCAAGAATGAAAAACAAAACAAAAATAATAACACATATTTCTTATTTTACAATTTTAATTTTGTACACTAATTTATACATCTTACACAGGAAATCAAGAATCAAACCCACCTGCATACACAAACAATTCACAGGAAATTTACATCCCAAATGCTGATAATTACTGGAGTCTCATTAGAGATAAGTAATTGTTCAACCTCTAAAAATAGCATCAGCTCAGCAATCTCATTGCTAAGGAAGCAACAACAATTCACAGATGTCCCAATAGAAAATTATAGTATACCTGCTGTCACTGAAAGTAGCAATCAATAATATGGCTTCCCAGAAAAGATTAGACCTTCTTTTATTGGTGTCAGCATAAGTATCAAATGAATCTGACAGAAACACAGGACCACAGAATAACTGAGGTTGGATGGGGCTGCCTGTGTCCCCTAGTCCAACCTCTACTCAAAGAATGTCTGATTAGATCAGGCTGCTCAGGGCTGTGGCCAGGAGTGTCTTGAGAACCTCTGAGGACAGACACCACAACCTCTCTGTGCATCCTGCTCCAGTATTTGACCACACTCATGGTAAAAAAAAAAAAATACAGGAACTACGGTCAACTCATCTCTCTATGGGTGAGGGAAATAAAAACGAATAATGGACAAGAAATGCTGGATTTTAAACTCCAGTACAAGGAAAATAAAGGGTTATTACAAGTGGAAATCACCAATTTTCAGTTTTAATTGTAAGTTGTCTAAAAAAGAAAAAGGATGGTTTTTAACCACTAGGTTGGGGGTTTTGTGTGTGTGTCTGTGACATACACTAGTATTTCAGGTTAAAACAGCAGCTGTGTTACTTTCCTACAGCAGATAGCACTGCACTCCAATCATTGAATGCCTGAGGCTCAGGTCTTGGATTAGTGCCTGTCTGTGCAAGGCCCTGTACTCAGCACTTACAACAAAGCGAAGAAGCTGAAAAACAGAAGTGGGAGAACAAAATACAATAAACTTGTAGCTGGTAAGTAGCAGCCTAAGTACAATGGTAAAATGAGATTTCACTCTTCTGAATTCTCAAGGCTTTTGATAGCACAGATCTCTCCTGAGGGATTTGGGTGACAGGTGGTCAGCCAGAACATACAGTTCTGGAGCCAAACTTCATAATTTCTCAGTGTCTGAGTCATTAATTAGATCTTAGTACATTTTACCATCTATTTCCAAAAACAAGGCAACTATGCCCAGCCATTATCAATGTTCACACCTCTGCCCTATGAATGGTTGACTCACCGAATTCTTGCCTTGGAAACATTGCACCCACTGCTCTTCAGAGCCTGATACCAACATGCAACCTCTTACAAGGGCAGCCACAGGGGAGAAATACCTATTCCCCAAGCCACCACTGCAATTGGCCTTCCTCTTGGCCTCTCTAAGCAGGCCGTAATGGTTCCTGCACAGAAACTGAGCTATTAAAGATTAAGATTGATTTTCCTAAGGATTGAGGCCCATTGGTGAAATCTGCTGAGGAAATCTCTGAATCCTTCCAGTTCCTTGGCATCCTCATTACAGCAATGCCTGCTCTCATTGTGAAAGAAAAGGAGAATGTAACACTTCCAGCTGGTACAAAAGAGTCTGCCAGATCTGTTTTTTCTTGACAATAGGTAGGCTTAAGAGAATTTTTTTTTGATCCTTCCCTACTCTCGAGAGATACTTTTGTTACTATTTTAGCCCATCTTCACACACAGCTCGAAAGTCATGCTTCCGACTTCCTTTTACGAAGTCATATTTGAATAGAGTCACCAATGTCGGTTTACATTCAGCTCAGGAGGCAGCAAAGACTGAAATAGCTTTAGTGACGCACACCGAGCTTGCTCATATGAGCAGGGTCTTTTTTTCATTAAGAGTATAATGCCAAAACTCTTCTCTAGCCGTGTGTTGTCTGCACACCAGCATGCCAGAAAGGTGTCTCTTCAGTACCACCCACTTGCGGAGTAAACGGGAACAACTGGAATCAGGCACAGCTGAAGAAGACTGTTTGTGCTTACTGAAAACATGCTTATTCTGGCAGCAAAAGCCAGCAGATGAAAACTGTCGTTTGCAATAAAAATACTGAGCTGGAATTTCTTTTTGTTTTTTTTTTTTTCAGTGTCACAAGTCAGGACATTTTAGGCTTATGAGACATTTTAAGCTTATGAGACAGCATTTTAGTAGATCTTGGGTTTCTGTCTAAATTGAGGTTCAGAGAGAAATGATCTGCAGTAACATTTTCAGACTAGTCACAAACAAAAAATTATCCAGGTAAAGTGCAAATCTGTGAAACAGCAAGCTAAAATAAAAAATAAATCAACAAAGCAACAGTTAGTTAAAATGTAGGTACTATTTATATAATTGAAAATATTTCTTAATTCAGTATTATGTAGGCAAGTTTTATTGCTAGTTCCAATATTTAAATAATTTTGCACTTCATTTTTTTAATTGAATCAGACTACTGAGTACTAAATCCAAAGGCTGATGTTAGTAAAAGGTTTAACTTTTACATAATTTCTTAAGCATCTATTTGTTGAGAAACTAGGCTGAAAACTATTTCCTTTATTAAAAACATAGATTTTGTAGATAGACTGCTCTCTTTCCAGGAGTTATATGAATGTATGTTTCAAGGATGATATTTCAGTATTTAAAACCCCAGGTATTATACTAGCTCTTAACTAAAATACTGAACAAAAACCTCAGAAGTTGTGCCAGCACATGGTAAACACTATAGCAGATTCAGTGCTCCTGCTCCTGGAATGTGATTACATTTTATGGCCACAACTTCTGATATCCTACTCTCCAACTGATCACCTCTTGTTTCTGTGGGTTTTGTGCTGTCTGAGATACTTCTGACATATAAATTCAAATGGAATCCCTTCTTCAAATCTCCCCAATAGCCTATATGCAGATTACAGAAATAATAGCACATAGGATATACATTTAAAGCCATGCCAGTTGAACATTTCTCTAAGTTAAACATCCCAGATTTATGAAAAGTGAAAATGAAGGTACTTTCAATTTAGGGGAATAGTGGTGGCATCTTTAACTTTGCCCTTACTATGTACAGTATTATGGTACAACCATGAACTTCATCATCATATATTCTCCACCCCTCAATACTGTATCTTACTTGCATGCAGGAAGGTTCTCCCCTCGCGACACATCAAGAATGTATGAAACATAAGGAGTGCTCTATAGTATCTCCTATGGATTACTTATTGACATCAAAGAGTGAGGCTCACACAGTTCAACAGAGAAGAGCAAGTAGTCTCTAGGAGATATTTATCCCTTTTTAAATGGCATGTATCATCTTTTGCCTCTTTCTATTGCCAAGTAGGGAACTAAAACACCAATCCCTCCCTAATTTTCCAGGCATATCAAATCCTACCCACTACTCAGTGCTAAGGATGGAAGGTTTCTTAAATTGGTCACTCAACGTCAGTGGAGGCTTTTGATCTCAGCCTGCAGCCCAGGCTCAACAATATAAAGACAAACAAACACTTGCACAGCATTCAGATAAGAAATCATTAGAGAAGTGGATACTTCTGTCTTCTCAATATGCAATAAAAACAACACTGTGCCACTAAAAGAAAGAGAACAAGAAAAGAGAAACAAAATTATCGACAACTGCTTGTTAAATCACAGAATCACACAATATTAGGAGCTGGAAGAGACCTCGAAGATCATCCAGTCCAACCCCCCTGCCCAAGCAGGATCATTCAGAGTAGATCACATAGGAACGTGCCCAGATTGGTCTTGAATATATTGATAATATACAGTAAAGACAATAGCATTACATATCTGCAAACAAAAGTTAAGCTAGCACAAACATCTCTAATTTTCCACCTTTAGAGTATCTTAGTTTGGAGGGTTTATATTATTATTTTTTTGTGTATGTGTGTATGTGCAATTATCTTTAAAAAAAAACAAAACTAAAAGAACCCTTAAGTAATACATCTCTAGTATTTTGCTGGCATTTTCAGACACCATCAGTACAACTGAGATCTTTACATCCACTACCAAAAACCTCCTTGCCGCTTCAGTTGCAGAATTAACGGACTAATATTCTGCTGAGGAATAGTTCTAGTTGAGGCACACTTTATCTGTCTGTGCTCTTCTCAAATATTAGCTGAAAGGAATACAACTGTGTAACTTGTGAACTAGAGATATTTAAAATAAAGTTGATCAGAAATATAGTTTTATCTGATTTTTTTTTAAATAAAGTTTAACTGAATCTGATATGAAGCATATAAAATATTAGCCCAAATTACAAACTAAAGAACAATTAATTATAAGTCACTAACTTAAATCTATTATAATTGTCCTGTATTTACTGTAATCCTCCTTTTGTCCTTTGTGAAAAACCACCCTTATTGAGTCCTCAGCCTGGCCATCACTGTGGCTGTGCACACCTAGCAGACCAGCAAGCACTTATCCCTTCTCTTGCTCTTTGCATGGCTCCTGGGAGGTTTAACACCAGCATAGATGTTGCACTGCAGGTCTCTTGCCCTGTTATAGGAAGAGTCATGGCCTTGTCCGTATGTGCCAGAAGACTCCTCCAAAGATTTACAATTAAGTTAGAGCAGCAGTAGGGTTTCTCTGGAATAAGCCTGGAATCAGGGAGAATTATGCAGGGGAGAAGCCAACATCAGAGTGTCTAAAAGCCAGGCTTTGGGCCATTCTTCATCAGGGCCTAAAGGTTTATAGGAGTTCTCCTCCCATTCCTGCCCTAAAACACTCTCTCACTGTAATGTGTTAGAAACAGAATTACTTCTTTTTAATATTTCCTAATACTCTATTTACTTTTCCTTAGGACATCTCATTTGGATTCCTTGCTCGGAGCACAAGATAAAACAGGTTTCCTGGTGGGTGTATGAGATGCAAAAGTGCTGTGATGATGATATCCTTGCAGAATACATTATACAGCTGGTGCACAGCTAGTCATCTAGCCAGCAGATGAAACACTAGCTGGCAATAAACCTTACTCTTATTATAGCTGTAGAACTGCTAAGGTTTAATTCCAGGTTGGATGCAGCAAGAGTTATTACAAAAGCATGAAATAAAACGACACAGAATTGTAACTATTTTCTCTTTGTATGAAAGAGACATGACATCAAAATGCAAGGCGGCAGTAAGAATTCTAATTTGGGTTTCTAGACATTTTAATTAACTCTATTTTATTCATCTCAGTGGACTGAATTTTCTATGGGTATCAGAGGGACATAGCTCCTCAGGCTGAACCAAAGGAAGTGGAGCAGCCCACGCTCAGTCTTACCCAGTAATCAACCTGAGCAAGACAATACTGTTGTATGATACATCTGCCTATCTACACACAGCTGTTTCATCCACAGACAACAGTTACTAGACATACTAGCATCTTATTCATAAGCAGCTGTCATTTACACGTTCAACATTAAACAGGGCTTTACATGCCTTCACCTGTTGTGACTACCACCGATGTAGGAATCAGCCCTTCTTCCCTTCAACACCCAAAGTGTCTTGCACTTTACTTTGTAGAGCTTAGTTTCTACTTACCCAAACTTTAGTTTGTGTCACCACCAAATACGATCACGAGGAGAACACCCAGAGGAGGATGAGGATGCTCATCAGGGGACCACATCACTTCTTTCTCAGCTGGTCAATGGCAGTCTCCCCTTACATTTTTTTCCCTCATTTTATGTCCCCTGTTTCCCATTTTTATTTCTTTTTCCCTGAAATAACTCTTATACAGAGTTAATGTATGTCATCAACTATGGATCTAGTGACAGAGCTTTGTGCATAGAAGCCTGCTCAACATCCTCTGTCCTAAGAGGCTGAAGTGAAGCTTAAAAGAATAATATCAACCAGAAATACTGTTAAAATACTCTTATTTTTGTGAATAAAACCTGCTTAAAAGATATGGAGAGACAAAATAAAACCAGTAGGTATTATTCAAATAATACTTCTTAATCTTGTTTTACATTTATATTTCATCCCAAATAAATACTCTTCTTTGCAAATATGAATACCTTTTGACATTTGTTGATTGGTATTGAATGCAAGATTTCTAATACTTGTCTTTATGGCTTTGTTCCTTTTTCTCAGTCAGACATTGGAATTCAAAAGCATGATTTATTGCTTTATATCTAAAATTAATTTTTTCTGCACAATGGAAACAAAAATAATTAAAATTAATACATATTAACACAACATTAGCTTTATGCAGCATCGCAGGTATTTATATTATTTTAATGCAAAATTAGCTATTTTTAAAAAAATATTTCCATTTATTGCATGGTATCCCGATGGGTTTATAAAAGTTGGTTTCACAGAAAACAATACAGATTGTATACCTAATTAATGAGCATCCTTTCATTTGTTAAAAACTTAAGACAATCAAATCACCTGTTTACATATCACTAAACATTTTGCGCAAACCTTTGGTTGTTGTCACTCTGCCATCTCATCAATATGGTAACTGAAAGGAACTGGAAGTCCACTGCATAAAAAAAATCACATTCTAATAACAACACAGAGTTCTGTGATTATTTGATAATTAGAATTTTCATGAAATGGATAGTATTTATGGAAAGGAAAGATGTATAACAAATATGTAAACATTCTCTAAGTTTCAGTGTTCACTGAGATATCCTTCAGAAGGATAAAATGAAGAATAATAGATAAATAAATAAGCCATGGTATGCAAACTAAGATAAATACTATAAGGAATCAAATCAGGAAAAGGAGGCAATAAGGGTTTTATTTGAATAATCAAAAATTACATACAGATAGGATATTGTCTTAATAGCATACTTAAACAAAACCAAGCAGGATAAGAGTAACAGCTTTGAATGTGCTGGGACAACAATGTAAAAGAGGTTCTTCTAGTTTTGTTTTCAACCAATTGGTAGAAAGTTTAAAAACATGTAAGTGGAAAGAAGTGCTCATGAAATGGAAAATCTCACCAGTGGTAAGGAAAGCGTGATAAAAGGAGAATGGATTCAATGGTCTACAGTAAAGTAGATTTTAGTATACTTTAAGTGTATTCTCAAATATAACTGCTTCTCATAGGAATTAATTCTCATGGAAAAAAAATTAGTTCAGGGAAGTGGCAGGTCCTCAGTGAAATAATATTACGGGCACAAGCACAAACAAACCTATATGAAAAAAGAAAACCTGAAACTTAGGAAAGAATACTGAAGAGGAAATTAATATGAATATGATAAAACAAACAAATGGAGCAACAATCAGTGCACTCACATAAAATTGGTAAGGAAGGTTAAAAATAATTTTCCTCCTGCTTTCCATCTATATTAACAGTAAAACCCAGGTTAAGAAGAATTCCCTCACCCAAAGAAAAACCTAAAACTGTATGTTCCTGATGATGCAGAAATACAATGTGTCTTTGGTTCAGTCTTCAATTTTTAAAAAGTTCATATATTTAAATGAAAAAAAAAAACAAACCAAACAACATAGATCAGTAACCAAAGAAACATAAACATAAAAACTCACTCTCATGATGAACAAGCAAAAAGGGTACAGAAAGAAAAGCACAGGTGAGAAGTTTAATAAAAATCCAGGTATAGCGTATTTTGCTCTAGCAATCTGAGCCAATTTAAGTAGGGGAAAAGTACTATGAAACAGGTAAGAACAGGTTGGGGTTGACTTCAGTTTTTACAAAAACCACTATCAAAATTTTTAATTTATTCACAGAAAGGAGAAAGTAACAAGGAAAACCTCTATAACAAATAACATCACACAGCCCTAACATCTTTCTGTAGGAGAATACAAACAGTGGTGAACCCTCAGAGTGACTGATGCTTTGAACATTGCTCCCCTAGCAGCCTCACAAGCAAGTTTTAAGAGTATTGCTGAAATAAGGGGATGGCACAATAGATTGGAAAAGTTAATGGCAGCTTGTTAGCAAATATGGAAGAAGGATTAATTAATTTTCTGCTGCTTTGTATCCCTTGTTCATTACTATTAATTGTGGCCACTAACTATTTAGATAATGGGATACCAAATATGCTCCTTAAATTTACAAATAATGCTTAACAGGGAAAAACTAAAAGAACTGTGGAAGAAATTAGGAAGACTTGAAAACTCTCTTCCTAAACCAGAGTAATGATCCAAATGAAAAACAGACCACAGTTTAATCAGAAAAGCTGCAGATGACCACACCACAATTAGCAACTCGGTAAATAAGAAACGTTTAACTGACCTGATGGTTGTCCTAATGAACAGGATTGAAGGACTGGATTGCAATTAGAAGTGACTGCCATAAGTGTGTGAAAGACAGTACCCCATGGAAGATGAGAGCCCACAAGACCCAAACCAGTATTTTAATGTGATTCCAGAGGGACTGGGGCCTCACCCAGCACACATGGCACCATCCCAGGCACCACATTCAGGAGGATGTAGAAAGCAGTGAGAAGACAGGTGAAATGGTTTGGGTGGGAACAGAAATTTTGATTAGAGGTGTAGAAAACCACAGGGAGAACACAGAAACGGTATTTATTTTCTAAATACCAGAGGTTTTAAGAGCAAGTTATGCAACTACCTATAAGGAATTACTTAGGTAAACTCATCCTGAATTGATGTAGATTTATTGGAGATATCTTGAAATCCCTTTTTGTTTTACTGTGTGAGCTCTTTCACATTTACATACACTTATTGTAAAAAACAAAACACGTGAATCTTATTAAACTAATTTTAGATTTTATCTTCAGTCCTTGCCAGCTATTATATAAAAAATGTGATCATTAAACACTATTTAAATATTAAAAAACACCCCAACAAAAAAACAGCCACCTCCCCACCCCCCAACAAGAGAAAAATCCAAACAGAAAGATGACACCAATGACCAAGCAATGGACTGTAGGACCTAGCATTCACAAAGCACACAAACTCCCTCTGTTTCAATGCTTCCACTTGCTCGGTCGAACACATGCTGGATTTCATGGAGTCACCAGCACAGCTAATCACTCTTGTGTATCTCATTGTTTTCTATGAACAAAAATATTGCTCATAAATTATTTTACCTACTTTTTGTCCCCCCAAAAAAACAGACAGGCTCTCTATCTTTTGGGTTATTTAATTATCCTTTTCTGGTACTTTATGTGTTTATTAATGTGGCATCTAAGTGCTATGTATTAAAATTCATAAAAGCATTCACATGCAGCTCAGACTAGCAATATGGCACAGAGAGAAGCACAAAAAAGACCAGACCCAGAACAACAGAAGAAAATATTATTTTTTTCTTGCATCCTAAAATAGACTAGGTGGGGTATATTTCAACAGAAGTTACTACATTTTTGGGCAGAAAACAAGCCTTAAAAGAAGTTACCAACTAACCAGTGTGACCAGCTACTTCAGGAGTTTTGAGCAGATTTCACACTCATATTTCAGCAATTTTTCTATTATTTTTTTTTTTATTGGTTGGTTTGTGGTTTTTGTTCCTGTGATGAAACACTGTGGCAAAAGGGAGGAAAGGACCATTGTAAAGGAACCGAGTTACTAGACAAGCCCTTGTGTGCAGGCAGATGGCTCCTACATGAAGAGCTGACTGAGGCGCATTTGCTGCAATTGCTGCTCAGTTCAGATGGTGACAGAGCCCACTGCAGAGGGTGCAGGAGCTCCAACACTAGTATCTCACACTGTGAATGGAGAATTTCATCTGGGGAGGAGTAATACAGCACACAGGCAAAACATCTGGATTATAAACACTTCTAGACAAACCAGATCACAAGAAGCTATAAATTATTTTACTGACAGAGATTTGACTTCTAGGTGCAATAGCAGCTTGGAGAGAAGACACAGAAATGGCAGGATCCCATGCAAGTGTTCTGGATGCCCTCAATGGCACTAAGCTGTTTCCTAGATATAAAGAAGTATTTACTACTAAACACCTTAATATATGATAAGTTCTGTAATACATCTCTTCAACATAAATGTAGAGAGAAGTAGCAATGTGCTGCCTCCAGAGTCAAACAAAAGGCTTTGAACATATCTATGTCTCCAGAGAACACTGCTCACACCAGTGGAGTTTATACCAGGAAACACTTCTGCCTTTACTGGAATAGCCTGAGTATTACTGACTAAGTTTTGGGCAAATACAACTGTAAGAATGTAACCTGGAGCAATAGTTACAGTTTATGGGAACATCTGTGAAAACAGCAAAGAAAGGAAGGAAGGAAGGAAATAAAAGGTAGCAGCACTCGGGCATCTTCTATGATTAGAGAAGTAGCCTGTTAACCTTCAGTGCTGAGGTTGTAGGTATAGGATAGCAATCTGCCTCACGTGGGAGGCTGCCACAGTGGCTGATGGGTGTGGGAGGATATATGCCTTGGTGGAAAGCACAGACCAAGATCCCCAACCCCTGAGGAAAAGGGTTAGATTAATGCTGATGAGACAGTCCTCTTCAGGGACAATGCATGAGGAATCCACAGAGAGAAAATGTCACTCTGTAGTAGGTCAGGTCAGGTAGCAACTTTCTGAGACACAGAAACTGTGGAAAAAGTGGCCCATAAAGCTCTCCTTAATCCCTCACAATAAGGGGGCTTCCCATGTTTGTAGGGAAGATAAACAGATGAAGCTGACCACAACAGTGGTGGGTGTTATCTGTGAGCAGAAATATCACAAAAAGACAGCAGCAATTTGGGAAGTATGTCAGGAGATGGAAGCTCAGAGAAACCAGAAAAAATAGCCAAACATCCTGGACTGCTGAACCCAAAGAATATTACCAAGAAGTTAACATTAGTAGTCAGGCCTGCATTTAACACACAAAACCAAAGGCACAGAGAGAAAAGCATCAGGTATCTTGTTAATACCAGTCTGGTCATAGATGTAAAGCCACCAGACAGTGCAGTGATTTCAAACTCCAGACTCCCAAAAAATGGAGAGGGGAAAATGCCAAGAGATGTGAACAAGGTGGGATTCGGAAGGACATTTTGTTGCAGGATTACCTGCTGCAGGGAACCTAATACAGGAGGTTCAGGTAACTGCACCTTGGCCTCCAAGGGCCTGACAGAGAAGTGTTAGATCTTGCTGATCCAAAGCTTTTTACACCCACCAGAAATATGACATTTAAAACACCCCAAAGACTGATAGAACTGTGACAGATTAAAAAGAAATAAATAGAAAGGCAAAGAACAGAGAAGCAGAGAGACAGTTCAAGCTGTGAAGGAGAGTGTTAAAGAAAAATTTATGGGATAGTGTTCTGTCATTTGTCTTTGAGCAGCACCTGTGTGAGCTCTGGAAGGAATCCCAGCACATGAGCATGGTCCTTAGCTTTACCTCTGACATTGTTATTATTACTGAGCTTTCCCCACATGGCAAATACACAGTAGCCAGGTAAATAAGGGCCTATCCCTCAAATCTAGTTAAAAACTCATTCAACTCTCCTCCTTTTGCCTCTGTACTTCCCCCATCACCTTTGAATGTTGTGCCAAGCATTAAAGGAAGGTCATACACACATCCAAAGCGCAAAACCGTTCATTATCTGCCTGCTTTATGTAGCTTGGCAGACCTCCCTGCTAAAATGCATATGCATTAGACCCAAGGGTCACAGAGAGGAAGAAGCCTGTTAAGTGACCAGAATCTCAAAAAATTCAGTGTCAACAATGAAATGTAGCTACCAAAGTACCTAAGGCATTCTGACAGAGGCCTGGCCTCCGTCCGACATTTCTGTCATGCCCCCTGTCCTCCCTGATCACAGCGCATGAAACAACCGTATCCTGGCAAGCACAGCTCTTGGTGGCAGGGCTGGGCCTGGCTATGGTCTCAGGGCCATAAGCATCTGCTGGTCAGGCAGCAAGCCTGTCATCTTATGTGGCAATCTGAGGGTTTTTGTTGCATCAAACTAATTAAAAAAGTAATAATCCCGCATAAACCCTATCACTGTCATCTGTTTGCACTTTTGCAGTTGGAAGTACAAAACAAACATCATGCAACTTTTCTCATTAGTACAACTGTAAATTGAATCCTTTTATTGAGTCTCATTTCACGTAACAAGTCAAAGGCAAAAGGTAGAAACAAAGTTTAAACTGGAGGTAACAATTTCATTCCCCCCTTTCCACAGTCCAGCTTCATATAATGTGTTCTGGCCATGTAACTCAATATTCTCCTAAATCCCCTGAAGCCCAACCCTTTCTGATTTACCAGCACCACTATTATTTACTCACACTTTTTCTTCCTTTCTTTTCCCCCTACACAGGATTAAATTAGCCATTTCTGAATTCATAAGGAATAAGAGGATATTGGGTTTGTATTCGTCTTTGTATTAATACTGCATTTTTGTTTGCTTCTGACATTCAAAATCACCGCAATTATGGGAAACCATCAGATCAAAGGAAAAGTGTTTCTGAGGCTTCTGCACTAGGTGCCCAAAGGAATGCAGGTTCACGATGATGCCGTGAGGCTGCGCATGGCTGTGCTCTGGGGCTTGCCTGAATAGCCATCCAACACACCCCAGTCTCTTCACGCAATAAGTTTCCAGTCTTTCATACAAATTTGACAAGGGGAGTAGAAGTTTAAACGTAGTGAGTTTTATGGTGACAGGTGAACAGGAAAAAAGGAAAAAAAAAAAAAGTGTAAACAGCACAATGTCAACTGTATTTTCCAATCAAAGTCAGAAAAAGCATTTAATAGCAGTACTGGAGAACACCTTTGTTTTGATGGTAGTACAGTTAACATGGCAGCCTTAACAATGTGAAATTCAGTATGAAAAAGGATCCAGGATCTACAAACTAAATTTATTATCCTAACTATCACATTAAGTATTAAACTCAACAAGAGGTAACATCAAGTTATTCTATGAAAAACCTGAGTTCTTTCAAACAAACTGAGTGTTTTTCTGCCCTGTGTTACAAGCAAGCAGTGAAGAGCATACTGCCTCTCACCAGCTTCGTACATTAGACCAGATTTGAACCATTAGCACTGCAGCTAACCAATGAATCTCCTAGGAAGCAGAAGCCATAGCTGACCCAGTAACCTGAGAGGCTTAGGATGAGCTTAGATCCATTGAAAGCATAGGAGACACAAGCACCCAGCAGTTCCTCCATCATAAATATTGTTTCCTCTCAAGAAAGAGAAAATCTTATCACCCCAGTGAAAAGACCTTGGAAGACAAATCCGTCTTCTCAGAGGGGGTTATTTAGTCAGACTGCTGAAAGAAGCACTATCCCATGGGATGCAGGAGGGGAGGGAACTTCAATTCCTGGGAAAATGCCTCATGAGGTCAGGAGATTACTGCTGATCAAGCCAAGAAAAGGGACATAACTATTCCCAGAAGGAAGAGGGAAGGACCAAACAATATGAAACCTTTAACCTTTTTGTTCACCATATCAAAGTGGTCAACCAAAGGGTAATGGTAGCTGACTGGCTTTCACATCCTGTAACCTCAGAAATCACTAGACCCTCTGGCCCTTTCATTTCTCTCCCATCAGCATTTATTGACCTGTTTCATGCGACATTTCATGACCTGCTTCAAGTATTCTGAAGATTTTACCTCTCCCATTCTTTTTCATCCAAATTATAAAGGAACTTGTCTATTAGACCACACTGGCATAGGTCTGATGACTTTTTCCTTCTTCATCTTAAATATACATCACTGAGCAAATTAAGTCCAAGCTATCAATGTCTGGCTATAAAGAAAAAAAGCAATTCAGTTCATTACAATAACACTTGTACCCAGTGCCAAGAACAGAAAAAGGCCAGAAGTCTAGAAAAGTCAACTCCTACATTAAACCAGACGTGGAATTTCTGAAAGTTGGCAGTGAACATGAAGAAAAGGACTAAAATCTGTCAAGTCTTGGAAATCACTATCCTTTCCTTTGTATACAGAGGAAAATGAGAGTAACTGGGGTCTTTGAGGTGCAGGCTACAGGGCGTCCTCTGAAGAGACAATATGACCGTATTTTGTCATTACATTTACAGGAAGCTTACATACAGTGTAACTGAGCTCCCAGAGAGAAGACATAAATGAAGAAATGAATAAATGACAGAAGACATAAATGAAGTTAGAAATGAAGATCTGCCAGTTCAGCGGTGCTCTGCCAGTCCTATGCATTTCATCAGTTCCCATTCTCCAAAAAACACTGTAGCCATTCCCGCAGCAAGTCTTTCCTCTTCCCAGCAGGACACACAGGAACTTTATCTGTGTAAATCCTTTTGGCCCACACAGGTCTTTTTGCACCTTAGAGAAGTTCCCAAGAGACTCCTGGATTTCACCGTCCTGACCCCATTCCTCCAGCCTAGGGCAAAGCAGAAGCCAAACCCGCCATAGCTACCCCAGCTGCCAGGCTGTGCAGGGACAGGACACAATCCTCCTCCACTGCCCAGTCCAGCTTCAGCTTTTCCATCCCAGCTACTGGCTTTGCCTCTGGCAGTCCTGTTTCTCAGAAGCCTCAAATTGCTGCAGCGCTCTCACTGACTGCCTCCTCCCATTCAGTATCGTATTCCTGTGCCTTCTTGGCTCCTCGGTTTCAGAGAGGATGGAAACTAATAGCAGATTTTGAGCAAAATGTCTTTGTTGTGGTGTTAAAATACCCTGACAACAGTACAACTGAACAATCTTACTGAACTTTACTTGCTACCTTTGCAGGGGAACAAAAGTTAATGTGATCTCCTGGCAGGATAAAATGAACAGGGTCAGTCTTGGTTTTACACTACTGTTTCAGCCAAGTATTTCTTATGGAAGCATATCAAAGCATGGCCATCTTCTGCATGCATGCTCAAGGAACACTGAATGAAACCATGACAGCAAATAACTCAAGTGAACAATGAACTGTAAAAACAACTGAGGAGACAATGTATTTGTCTTGACCATAAAGCAGGTTCTAAAATCCTTACTGCATTTCATGGAGTTCATTAACTGTGAAATGGCAAAGTGACAAAGGAGGAAGGCCAGGTCCTTAGTGTGCCTGCCTGAAGGGACATGGTGGCACGGCTGTTGGTTGGTGACACTCTGTGCAGAAGTGCTGCCACTCTGCAGCTGGAGACTGCAGCTGGCTCAGCCTCTGGGAGGCTCATGCCTTCACAGAGGACACCAATCCCCTCGTCTCACCCTCTTGTATAATTCAGCTAAAATACAGAATTGCTCAGATAGCCCATGCATTATTTAATTAAGAAAATATAATGTACGGGATCTCAATCAACAAGGGGTTAGAGTTAAGACTAAAGAAATATTTCTGTTATAACTGTTAGTAGAGATGATGATGCCCACTCTTGGTATGGCAGGAAAGAAAAAGGTCCAGACTTAAAACTAGTGAAAGCAATTCAATACCTCCCAAATTTGCAAGCAGCCCATAAATGACATACCCCCATCCTCACTGCCCCTGCTTTTTGACCAGTTTTCTATTTCTAACATAGAAAATGAAATTGTGCTACAGGCTGGAAAGTTTTATTTCATTTATTTGTTCCGACATGTAACTAAGCTGTGCTGATCAAAGATTATAGTCTTCTTGCCTCAAATACTGCTGAAAAATTAATTTGCATTAGGTAGTCATAAGTTTTAATCAAATTATTGGCAAATTACTTTAAAAAAAAAGAATAGTTTTATTTAAGTTACCTAAAAATAAGAATAAACTATAACAATCACTTCCCAGAAGGTATTCTATATCAGACAAAGTTAATCCTCTCAGTCTTTTGTGGGGAAAAAATAATAAATTTGATTAGTTTCACCCAAAACTGTAAGGAATCAGAAGCTTAGTTTTGCCTCTGACATACCCTAGACAATAACTTCTATATCCATCAGAAAGTTCAAGACATCTGGAAGTACAATTAATTACTTAACAATACAGGATAAAACTAATAAAACATTATCTAATGTACTACCATGGCAGAACACAAGTAACTAACTGCTTTCAAAGTGTGATAAACCAGGAGCTTTGAAATCTTATCTATTTAAATAATTTTAAAATAAAACTGGTTTATAAAGGTGTGAAAATCAAATATGATCCCTTCAAAACAGAATAGTCTTTTATTCATTGCATTAACTCACCGGAAACAATCCTGAATTTCATACATTTTGATTTTCAATTAGCTATCCAAGACATGACTATATAATCAATTCCAATTTAGCAGGGTTACTGTCCTCCATTCAATTTCACTACTTCCATTAATAACCTTTGCAACTAATATGCTAAACCATATAAATTGCAAAGGCATTACCTTAATGCAATAACCATAAATTACCTTTCACTTGACATTATTCCTGGATAAAAAAAAAAAAGGACTAAGCACCACAAAGTGTAATTAAGAAATCACATCTATAACTTCAAGTGCAAAGAACATCTCATTGAAAAGGAATTTGGTGAGACAGAAAACCTGAATAATACTTCTTCCAAGAACAAAAAAAAAATCTCTTCTTTAAAAATACATTATTAGAATACTGTAGTGGTTTAACCCCAGTCAGCAACTGAGCACCACTCCCCTGCCTCCAGTGGGATGGGGGAGAGAATCAGAAAGGTAAAAGTGAGCAAACTCATGGGTTGAGATAAGAGTTAAATTGAATAATAATAATGCAAATGACAAGAGAAAAAAACAAAACTCAAGAAGAACAAGTGATGAAAATAAAAAACAACTGCTCACTCCCTGCCAACCAATACCCAGTCAATCCCTGAGCAGTGACCGCCCCTCTCCCCCTCCCTGGACAACACTCCCTCCAGTTTACATGCTGAGCATGACATTATATGGTAAGGAGTATCACTTTGGTCAGCTGGGGTAAGCTGTCCTGGCTGTGTCCCTTCCCAAGTCCTTGTGTACTCTGGGCCTTCTTGCTGACAGGGCATGAGAAGCTGCAAGAGTCCTTAACTCTGTGTCAGCATTGCTTAGCAACAGCTGAAACATCAGTGTGTTATCAACATTATTAGTGTGAGAATACCAAATTCAAACAGCAGCATTATACCAGCTACTAGGAAGATAATTAACTCTATCCCAGCCAAAACCAGGACACATAGCAAATTCTTACTAGAATAATACAAAACAAGGATACAACTCCTAACATTCTATGATTTTATGATTCTATGATAAGTAGTGAGCATGCATAATCTAAGCACATGACAAACAATTCTGTCTTTACTCTCCCTCTGCTGTGTAACCAGTTTAAAAAACAGGAGCTTTGACCACTGAAAAATGTTGTACAGGCATAAAAGTCC
>VXBZ01003233.1:0-18982 GCA_013399135.1 Heliornis fulica
AAAACAACTGAGATAACTCAGTGAGAAATATCAGCAGAGGCTGTTGAAGGACCAGTTCAGAAACTCTGCCCATTCAGAGACCCCAGATTTGCTTCCACCTTCTTTTCCACTAGACACTTCACTTGTCTATCACTTCTGAATCAGGCAAGTAGGTTTTGAGCTTCTATCCCAAGCTGGAACATAGGAAGTTCCATGCGAATGTAAGGAAAAACTATTTCACTGTGAGGGTGACAGAGCACTGGAACAGGCTGTCCAGAGAGGTTGTGGAGTCTCCTTCTCTGGAGACATACAAGTCCAATCTGGAAACATTCCTGTGTGGTTTAATTGAAGTGATTGTGCTCAGGCAGGGTGGCTGGACTAGATGATCTTTTGAGGTCCATTCCAACTCTTAATATTCTGATGTGATTCTGTGGTCCCTCAGGTGAGTACTTCAATCAGCTAGCACAAGTTTGGGGGTCTATGTTCCTTCCCTTCCTCTTGTATATTTTCTTCCACATTTAAATAAAATGCACTGGTTCCCTGCATCTGATATGGACATGTTAACCTCCAGGTTGATGAATAAAAAGGGAAATGTCCTCTTACTGTCCTTGAGACTTCATCTTCACAGTAAACAACTCATCTGCCGCACTGAACTGGTAAATTCACCTACCACAGATAATTTCAGGATGATCTGAAGGAATAAAGGGACTGTGGAAGTAAAGAGATGACTCCCAATCTTTTGGCATCCTCCAGATTAAATGCACCAGCTCAGACCAGAGGGTCACCTCCAAGCTCAGACGCCCTGGTCATGCAGAGTCTTTGCCACGTTAGTGGCGACTCAGTTACTCTGAGTGTGAATCTCAAATTACTGCAAGCCTGGCAGATTCAAGGGGAGAAGGGACTAGAAATAAAAATAACAGTCACCAGTATAGGGAAAAAAAAAAAAAGTTTACAGACTCTTTTTCTTTGGACAATGTAGGAGAGAAGAAAAGGGAAAGAAGAGGGTAAGTGATAAAGTGTGATGAAACAAGGTAAGCTGAGACACTTTCCCTCTGACAAAACCCCAGATGGAAAAATAAACTGGTTTTGAGTTTATAAATGTTTAGTGGAAGCCTGATGCAGCAGTAAGTGGAAAAAATTCTTTTATTCCAAATTTTTGGGTTTTGCAAGGAAAAATTGCTTCCATGGAAACTTTTTTTCAGGATACTGTTCCACCAGCTTTAACCACTGGTATGCTTAAGTCTCTTGTTACTATGTATTTTGGGCAAGCAAACTGTGGAGAATGTGAAAGTGTCAAAACAACATTGTTTGCAAGCCATGGGTAGCTCAGATGCAAATGGTCTGGGATGGGTCAGTGTCCTAATAGGGTAGCAGCTGTGTTGGAGGTTTCTGCACCTTGCTAACACTTCCCACCCATCACCTGCAAGGCTGCTGGAGCATTTCATCTGGACTATTGTGTGCTGGAGTTGTCAGTTCAAGATAACCTTGGGATTTTCCAAAAATTACAGGTGACAATTGCAAGCCTCATATCTGATTGCAATCAAAAAAGTAAAGACAGTAAAACTGTCTTTTGGATCTTGTCTTGTCAGGCAAAGGAGGCAGAGCAATGACTGAGGCTGGGGTTTGGGTGGCAATGCTCATCCTTGTTTGCATCTATTATGTTTAAACAAAACTACCTTGAAACACCTCATCTGGTTTTATATTTTTTTTCACAAGGGTAAGGTTCAATGGAAACCTTATTAATGATTCTATGAAAATCCTTACCAACGATTCAATGAAACCAATGATTCTATGAGTCTATGAAAAACTAAAATCACCTACAAGAAAAATCTTCTATAGAAAGAAAAAAAAAAGAAAAAATGAGATGGAATGGAAGTGTGTGAATTATGATAGGTGATAGTTTAAAAAAAAAACCAAAAAAACAAAACCAAAACTAAACAAGCAAGTAAGTGCCCCGAAAACAATAATCCCTCTACTAAGAGTGACATTGGTTTGAAAAACTGACTTGGCTTAGAGGCAAAAGAAAAGTGGCAAGAGACACATCAAGTGAAGAAAAAAAAAAAAAAGAAGAAAAGTAGAGGACATTGAATTTGCAGTAGAAATGTGGAAAATCAGTAAGATGAACAAAAAAGACATGAGACGTCTCTGGCCAGTAGAGCTGAGGACAGCAAAGAGTTTAAATACTTTGGGAACAGAAGGAGCTATAATAACCACAGTATTGATTCCTCCTTGGAAGGGAAATGTGCAAAGCATGCATTTTCAATGGATATTTGTTTTGTATTTGGGGGGGAAAGCAGATTTGTATCTGATTAAAGTGAAGGGATGGTTTACAGGCCAGCATTAACTGTGGAACATACCAAATAGCTCCTCTTAAAACACCAAACTTTCTGAAAATAGGTCTTAACTGCATCCAAGTGTTTTGTAGGAAGCAGCCAACTACCTTCACTGTTGGTTTTCCAAGGTCCCTTGGAGAGCTGGACAGTCCAGCACACTAGAAGAAAGCTAATGTCATGCTACTACAGTAAAATGGTATAAACAGGATGACTTGGATAATTATTGCCTGCCATTGATTCTAGGCAAAATGAAGGAACACCTCACAAGGACTCGATTAATAAAGAATTACAGGAACATGATGCTAATCAGCAGGGGGTTATGGGAAATCGGTCTTGTCAAATTAAGTAGCTTTTATAAACGCAATTACAAGAGTGAGGATAATTAACTGCTGGAGGAACTTGCAGAGGGTTGTGGTAAAGTCTCTTGAGTAGATGTTTAAATCAGGATGTTTTTGTTTGAAAAAAAAAAAGTAATTTGTGCAGTGTGCAGAACAGTGGGATTTTTGTCCATTCCTAGAGGGACTGGAGTCAAAACATTATAACCACAGCCACATTCATTCAGGACAGTAATATCCCAGTAATATCCATTCAGGTTGGGATATCCAAGACCTTGGAAAAGTTGATTACAGTTTTGGCACTCAAACCATCTGGCTTCTCATAATGAAGGCAACAGATGGCTGGTGACTGGGAGGTGTACAATACTTGCAATCATAAGGGGAATTATAAAATGTTTTGTTGTTGTAGGGCTACATCTAAGCACAGGGACAAATTGGTCTGTACAAGTATTTTGTGCTGTCCTCTTGTCACCAATGTCTTACTCTCCCTCAGATGGCTGGTACAGGGGACATCCAGTAATATATGTTTCATGCATGCACCTTTTGCAGATGTCATAGGTTGTTTGGAGAGCTGGATTTTGTTCTGGGAAAGTTCTTGTTTCAAGAGATTTTGCTGTGCTGAGAAGTTAAACTGATGTATCGCTCACAGGAAAGCCCAGGATGAGAAAGCCCATGGTTAGCCTTGGAAAAGCACCACTTCATAGAGAAGGTTTGCTCTGTGGTCCTGGGGTACTGCTTGATATGGTCCTCACTGTGAAGCTAAGAAACTACTCTAGGGGTGGGACACCTATTGTAAACACAGAAAATGACAGTCTACTTTACTCCCCTAAAAAAAAAGGGGAGCAGTGAACAGATATGATGCTCTCTTGGGACCTGTAGTCAGAAGATGTTGCAGCATGTCTGTAGGAGTCCACTACTTTGGGCAGTGGAAGAAGTTGTTAAGTCTGTAGAGTTGGTCAACGTCCTCTCAGGCCATCTGAGATGGAAAGGACTCCTTTCCACAGACCACAGGATGAACACATTTCATACCAGGCTTTCTGAATTTTAAATGTAGGACCCTTAAATCTTGACTGTGGTGCAGAAGTCGCTGCTGACCATGCTGCCTTGTTACTCTAGAGCTGACTGTGACTGCTGGACCACATCCTGTGTGCTGAGGCTGAAGGGGCAATCAGGAGTGTCAGGCCTTGCCGCTGATTTCTTATCGACCTGTTTGATACGCTTTCACATTTCCATGCATCTTCCTCTCCCGCACTCCATAAAACGCCACATGAAATGTCTCCTCTCAATTGAGATGCTCTGTTTTATTTGGGCTGAGAAATC
The DNA here is from genome assembly GCA_013399135.1 of Heliornis fulica. NCBI lineage: Eukaryota > Metazoa > Chordata > Aves > Gruiformes > Heliornithidae > Heliornis > Heliornis fulica. The sequence continues at coordinate 3,968 of VXBZ01003233.1, forward strand.
CACTTAAACCTTTTTAATTTGTCTTGTTTGGATATGGGTATAATTTTGGTTGTGTTTTATGGGCACCAGGTTCATTTTACTTCCTGTAAATCGTCCCTTTAGTTACTAGGGCTTCTGGGAAGTTGTAAATTCTCTCTCCTATCTTCTCTGTAGAGTTTACGTTGTTTTACAGTTTCATTAATAGGTTCTCTCCCAGCTCGGTTGATGAAAGTTATTGACCTAATCATAACCTATTAATTATGACAGTAAATCCCACTCTTGGAAATGTTTTACTGAGCAAATGTTACTTGGAAAATCTGCGGGTTGAACTGGAGATCCAAGAACTTTAAATCTACTGTTCACTGCCCCAGTCACGGGGCCATGAGTCCTCCTTAGGAGAAGCTTGTGCTGTTCTGCCAGCTCAGGACAGAGGGTAACACATGCTGAAACACCTCCAATTCTGCTCTGCCTTGGGCTGGTGCACTGAGTAATGGCAAAAAACCTGTTTGATTCTGGACTAAAAGTGGCATTGAGGATTACTGTGGCATCCAAACCTATGCAAAAATAATAAAGTACAAAAGACAACAGAATTTGAGGAATTCTTATTCAGGAAGCACTGAGGGTTTCTAAAATATCACCACTATGTGTTTGGGTCTAACATGGCAACTGAGGTGCATTCCAACTTCTTCACATGGCTGCCAGAAGGAGGACAACACAATATATAAGCAGCATAATGACTTCTCTCCAAGGCTACATGCCCATCAGATGTAAGGGAATATTCCCAATGTCTTCCACAGGCATTATCAGCATCCAGGACAGCTTTTGTATTGGATGAACACAACTCCAAAAGACAAGACACTGGTTTAAAACTGGACAGTCATCCTCCAAAGCCAGGGGAAAGGTTTATCCCCCTCAAATCTCTTCCCTCCAGAAATAGGTTCTGCCCCATTGATTCCATTGCAAGTGCCCCGTTAGGAAACAGTCCCTGTAGCACAGCTGCTGAGCGAGCAGCTCCCTTCTGCATCCTCAAACCTCTTGGGAGAGCCACTTTGCTTATGAGGCAGAGAGAGAGAGGTCTCCTAGGAATCCAAGTGCTTGCATCAGCCTTTCTGAGTAGCCATCCGTGGTAGGAACTGCAAGAGGTCTCAGCTGGATTTCAGGGCCCAGTTTAAATAAGCATTAGGTATTCAAGATATGCACACATGTATGATATGGAGAGATGCACATGGGTATCTAATTATGCAGATACCTCCAGGTATACCTACCTATCTGTACCTACATGTGTCCACATGTGCCCACACACACACACTCAGAGTTCATGCCCTGAACACACTCTTGAAGACAAAGAAGATGCTAATGGGGCTCTATCTAGTTGAGGCCCCTAAATTCATTAATGATCATCCCATCACTGTGAGGCAGATGGGAAAACAGCAAGGGATGGTCTTGAAGGGAGGAGGAGGCAGGAGTAAAGGGACAGCCACTGCCTCAAATCTCATGGCATGCCCACAGCTACCCTGGGATGCTTGAAGAAAAAAAAAACTTTATTGGTCTTAAGCTCCTGCTGTTTTGGAAAATGCAGCCTTCTGCAGTCAGCCCTGATTCACTGAGTAGAAGATCAAAAGGAGGGTGATAAGAAAGAAAAGATGAGAAGGGCCACATGCAGAGGAATGTGGTGGGGTGGAAATAGGAAGTTCTTCTCCAGGGCTGTTTAAAATGAAGCTGAGCATGTAAGCATGGAGAAGACATGAGTGTCATCCCCTTGGCAGAGCTGTGCTCTAACTGCCTGCTGCATTTAGGACTTTTAAGACTAATTAAACAGCGAAGAAAAAAGTAACTTCTGCAAAGGAGCCAAGCTTTTTCACTGCAAAGGGGACTATCTCTGCTGTTTCCTTCCCTACATCTGTCACATCCACAGGAACTAAAGCACTGGCAATGAGGGACTGTCAGGGATAGGACATGTTGCTGATGATTTTAGCCCTTCATGTCTTCCTTTGCCTTGAAACCCAGAATCTCATTTGGGTGTTTTAAAATTAGCCTTCACAGGCTATAAATCTGGAAGGTATCCTCTGCTCTCACTGCAAGGATTTTATTATTTTAGGATGGGGTTGTTTGGGGTTTTTTTTCCCCCATTTTTAAGCAGTTTTCAAAACTTCCTTGAAGATTGCAGTAATTTTAATATCCTCCTGGAATGCCAAACTCAGAACACGGCCATAGCACTTCATCTTCTCTCACATCTTGCTGCAATCCAATTTCTGTACTTGTCGTATCACCCTTGTTCTCAGTGATTCTCCAATACAAGACTCAGACTCAGCTCCACCTTTTCAATCACTTTTACAATTTCACCTCTTAATCCACACCGAAGGCCCCCAAGAACATTTCTTTTTTGGCAACTGCCTGCTGTAAATGCTGAACTATTTGCTCTTTGTTGGACCTGTATTTTTTTTCATGCACTGTAACTCCGTACCAGTCTCCAAATATGCTCCTGTGAATTTAAGATCTGTTTCCATTATTGCAGTTTGAATAACTGAACTTGCACAATTCTCGACTTTGATGTATCGCAGCCACATTGCAATTTGCATACAAAGCACAAGGTGCTTGAATCAACCTGTAGACATCCTCTTTACTTAAAGCCATATTTTCAGCATGTTCAGCGCAACGGGTCTCAGGGAGTAAGACCTTGTCAGGTAGGATAACAAATGCCAATAGGTATTTTCACTAAAAAACTTTAGGAAGGATTCATCTCATTAAGCAGAGGAGTCAACAGCAAAGTCATCCACAGCTGAGCTGTATATCTAGGCTCCTGCTATGCAGAGCTGGTCAATATTGCCAGTGGAGTCGAGGGTGCACTCACAGAATCACAGAATGACTGGGTTGGAAAAGACTTTTAAGATCATTGAGTCCTACTGTCCCTGTCCTCCCCTAAACCATACCCATGAGTACCTCATCTACCTGTCTGTTAAATACACCCAGGGATTGTTACTCAACCACCTCTCTTGGGAGCCTATTCATCTGTCCAACAACTCTTTTGGTGAAGAACTTTTCCTAACATCTAGTCTGAACCTGCCCTGGAGCAGTTTGAGGTCATTCCCTGTGGGAGTTGATTTCCTAATGGTCAGGAAAGTAAAAGTGAGTCGAGACAGGTTGAGAGGCATCCAGAGAGACCTTTATTGTTACAGCCTGCATTCCTTTTTATTCTCTCTGTATCTAATTGTATTGTAGCCCAATTGGCACACACAAGACAACACAGCAACAAGCATTTCATTGGATGCAACTCCCTGTTGCAACTTCTATGAGCTGCCTTTTACTTGGGAGTCCAGCAATTCCTTATCTTGTTTCTCAGCTCTTCTTGGGACTTTCCATCCTCTTCAAGGGCACATGGGTATCTGCTCAATGTCAGAGTTAAACTCACATTCCTCTCCCTCATCTTCCAAACTCTCAGGCCAGCTGTGGCTCCCCACAATTCCCCTTGTGCTATCACCTGTCACTTGACTGAAGAGACCATCACCCACCTCTCTACAACCTCTTCTCAGGTCATTCCAGACAGGGAGAAGGTCTCCCCTCAGCCTCCTCTTCTCCAGACTAAACACACCAGCTCCCTCAGCTACTCCTCAGCAGGTTTCTTCTCCAGACCCTTCACCAGCCTGGTTGCCCTCTTCTGGACCTGCTCAGCACCTTGATGACTTCTTGTAGCAAGTGGCCCAGAACTGAACACAGCACTCGAGGTGTGATCTCACCAGTGCTGAATACAGGGGCACAATCAGCTCCCTAGACCTCCTGGCCACTTTTCCAACATGATGTTGGTGACTGTTTTCAGTAGAAAATCACTCCCTTTGTATCACCAACTCTACTAATAAAATTTTCAGTGACATTTCATCCTGTCTCCCCAACATCCTTATTTTTCCTGAAGGTCTGAAGGCCTCATGTGCTTCTGGAATGCTCTGCACCCTTCAGAAGTTTTGTGGAGATGCAAAGAAATGTGAGGGTTATTAGATGCCCCAGCATGAGGGATACTAGGTGCCTCATGGGTGGAATACCAACTGATAAAAAAGCAAAAAGTATCAAGCACTATTAGTCTGAAGATATAAAACAGTGTTAATTTCTGTCTCCTGACTATCAACTGCCCATACTGCTCCTTCTTCCTAGAGGGGGCATTGATCTGGTGATGGGGAAGTATCTGCTGTGCCTTTGCCTGGGCCAGTTACCTTGGACCGTCTCTGGGGTCAACCCAGACTAAGACAAGATTTGAGGACACAACTCAACTCACTCCTGCATGTGTTCAACTGAATCAGCCCAGCACCAGCTCCCTAAGGGGGAGGAAATGGTGTAGGGTTGCAGAATTAAAGATAGATCCAAACTCTCTGCAGTGGTTAGTTGGCCTATTGGCTTGCTACAGTCCTGGATATGGGTTTTGGAATGGAAAATAACAGCTTTAATGCTGTGCTTAGACCTGCTGTGATGAGGGAGATGAGAAGTCTTCTTGTACAGGACCTAAGGTTGGAGAAGAGGATCAGCCATCATCACCTGCAGGAATGGCTCACCAGGAAGGCCAACCTTTCTCATTGTCCCTCCTCCAAGACTCAGTTCCAAATCAAGGATGAGCCTTGCTGCAGAGCATGCTACCAGTTACTAAAAGCTATTGGTCTACAACGGGGAAAAGAGAACCATCAGAGGTCTGGACACACTCCAAACTGGAGTGAAAACTGAGGCTTTTTTCAAATTACTCTCACTTCCCTAATTAGAAATGCCTCCCAACCTTGACTTCTAAATCCCTCTCAACCAATATGCATTACCCTTTCATTGGTTAAAATATACTGTTAATTTTAAAAAGAAAAACTATCTTCAAATAGACAAATCACTGTCAAGATGTTTTAACAGATGCTGCAATTCTTTTCTGAGCTTTCTCTTTTTTTTCCTCTTGTTATCAAGAGGTGATGCATGTTTCTAGGCATCTCACACCAATGGCAAGGGCAGGATTTGCCCCTGTATCGCCACAAATTCTGCCAAAGTATTTCAGAATTCTCATTGCTAGGGGTAGAGAGAGAAAGGAAAACACACTGGGAAAGGATTTGGTCTTCAGGATGTCAGCCTGTGAGGTCTATGACTGGGAATGGAGGAAAGATGACAGTGAGACCATGTGACCAGGTTGATCAGACTGGGAGATAAGACTGTGATGCTGAAGACACTGGTCTCTGCCCTGTCTCCTCCACCTAGGCTGAGACCTATGCAGCTTATTGCACATAGATAACCAAAAAGTAGCTGTAAAAGACTGGGATGAAGAAAACTTTTGGTGAATCCATAGATTATCCATATGTCCCCAGTACCTATGGTAGCTAGAGGCCATCCCCCTGACACTGTGGAACAGGCTGTCTCCAACAAGCTCCATCCACACCAAGACACCCCAATGAGCTGTGAGAAGGGAGTGAGTCTCCCACCTTCCCCATCCCACCACCTGAGAGGGGCTGCTGATACAGCTGGATGTCATGGCTAATCTCAGTTCTGATGTTGTGAGGATGCAGGCCCATGTCACCCTGCCCCCCCTGCTGACATGGTCCCCCACAGCCTCCTGCCGCCAACTCCCCCTGTGAGACGCTTTCCCTTCCGGAAGCAGGAGCAGTTGGCGCAGCCAAGCGCCAGAGTTGTCAAGAGATGAAATCAGAGCTGCCCTGGCTTGGGTTGCAGGGACTGCTTTCTTTTCTGATTAATAATTCAGGGTTCCCCCAGGGGTGGGAAGATGACATCATATCCCATTGCCACCCTGCCTTCTCCTTTCCTCTTACTCATAATTTCTCTGCACTTGAATCTTCATGCCACAAAAAAAGTTGGGGACACCTCAGCACTACATTGTGCAACCCCTTAAGACCACATGTGCCAGAAATAGACTTCTCAGCACTCTTTAGCCAGAGGTTTGGTCCCCATCAGCCACCCAGAAAAGGAGAAAAAACCCTGGACATGATTTTATGTCTCCAACCTTTCTGAGTGAATTTGATTATCCTGTGATAGTTTTCCTGAGTTGGTGTTGACAATTTTGAGTTGCTTCTTCTTGGAAAGGATTTTTGGGCAAAAATAGACAAAGGTCTTAACAAATTTAATGGTAGAATGCAAGGCCCGAGTCTCATGGCCAGAAGACAGAAAGTTGATAAGGGAGGATCCTACTGTGTGGAGCAGTGCTGGAAGTTTTTCCCCTCATGTGGACTATATAGGTTATAGCTGGATTTATAGGGTTGGAGGCTGTCACTGTGGAGTATACAGATAAGCACAAGTGCCCTGAGAAGACCTGACAGCCTGGTGAATGAATTATTTCCTTTGGGTTTTCCAGCTGCTGCCCAATGTCTCCTCCAGCTTATGCAATCCAAGAACTCCTGAAGCCCAGACATTCTTAGGCCATGAAACCAAACCTCAGGGAACACTTTCTTGGGAACAGATGAGTCCTTACCTAGTGTTGTCACCCAAGAGATCCCCCTATGGCCCTTCTCCCACAGGTTCAGTGAAACTCATGGCCTCTGACATCAAAGTCCACACTTTCTGGTGGAATTAGAAAAGTATGAAGGAGACCATAGGGAACTGGGTTTGCCTGCACAACACAGTGGATTCCTGAGCTTGCTTATCCCAAGAAGGATGCTACCAGAGTTCCTTGCTGTATCACATTGGTTACAAAACACCTTGGCAGTATCCAGAGAGACCAACATGTCTGTAAATACCTTCTGAATAGTTGTGAACAACAGCCTTTCTTGGTAGAAGGACAAGAAAATGTCTTGTATGTAACTTGTTGAACCCTTCCTGACCTTTTTGAGGCACTCAGAAGTTTACTCCTTGATTTCCGTTTTTTTTTTTTGTCCTTTCTTTCTTTTTATTTTCTTTTTCCCTGAAAGTGCATTTTTCACATATTATCAAGTTCTGTTGGACTCTGGGACCGACCTGGATAAATTCAGTGCCTTCCTAACCACGTGCCACCAATTCCATCCATGACCAGGTGCATGGCAAAGCAGTAGGTACCATGTAGCTCACATAGATACTCCCCATGACTGGGTCTGTACAGTGAGATGGGCCTGGAGGATGGATTTGAGTCAACTTCACCACATATATGGCTGAAGCTGTTTGTGCTCAGCTCCATGTGTCCAAATTGTGAAAATGGGATGAAAGGTTATGGGGATATAACAGTGTTGGTTAGTGATAGAACAAGGGGAAATGGTTCCAAGCTGGAACATAGAAAGTTCCATCTTAATAGAAGGAGGAACTTTTTCACTGTGAGGATGACAGATCACTGGAACAGGCTGTCCAGAGAGGTTGTGGAGTCTCCTTTTTTGGAGACATTCAAGGCCAATTTGGTCACATTCCTGTGTGATCTAATCTAGATGATCCTGCTTGGGCAGGGGGGTTGGACTGGGTGATCTTTCAAGGTCCCTTCCAACTCCTGACATTCTGCTGTGATTCTGTGATATCAGCTGTTCTGAATTCTGCACCTTGGTGCATCTTGAGAAGATGGCTGAGGAGCTGGTCTAGATTTTCAAAAGTGTTTGGACCTGCTTTTAAACAGATCATCATCTCTTCCTTCCCCAAAATCCTTTCTTTCCAGTTTTACTCATGAGGAAGGACTTTTGCTAGACCTCTGCAATGAAGTACCTTTACCCCATCTTTCACTGTAGCCCAGAGAAACGTCCCTGCAGCCTCCAAAAGACCAGAACCAGACCAGGTCAAATCTCATCCTGTGATTTTCCCCTCCTGAATACCCCCTGGTTTACCCTATGGATGAACAATACCAAAATCAGACCCTTTATAGACAACATTTGTACCCTGTTTAATTTCCCCTCCCGGATCTCCCTGGTCAGGGCAATTCAAGTGTTAACATACAGAAGTTCTAGCAAAGCTGCCTGATTTATCCATCTCCTAACCTTGACTTTATTTCATGGTCACGATTCTAACTGCTAATGTTACGTTACTAGTTTAACTGTCTGATTTATCCATGCTCACCTCACACATTACTTCATGGTACGGGTTTTAAATGTTAATTTTAATAATAAAAGTTTTACGCCCCTGGCGCTTTCTGCATGTGGTGTGCTAACACGGGGACATTATTTCATAGGACGAGGGTTTTAAAAGCTAATGTCATAATGCTAGTTTAATTGTCAGATTTATTCCTGGTAAGGCTGCTTCTGGAGCCACAGATGGGTAAGAGGAACTCTGTGGCTGGTGGAAATATCTCGTGGTGTTGATGGGAAGAGCAGGTTCCTGCATATGGTTTAGGTGGAGAAGTGCTGTACTTAATAAGGAGGTGTCTGAGGCTTCAGAGAAGCAGTATGATGCACCTAATGCAAGGGTGACTTGAAGCAAAAAGATGTCAGAGTGTAGGCCTGCTGGTGCAGATTCAGCTTTTCATGTGTCTCTCTCAATCACTCTCCACACCTCCCATGGGACAACAGCTCCAGGGACCTGAGCAACCCCCTCATTGGTATCACCCAGGCTTGCAGAATGGTCTCTGCAGGCAGGAATGTCAAAGCATGTGTGGAATGTGAGGGGAAGCACATGCTTACAGGGTGGCATTTGCCTGCCACATGTCCATGAGTGCAGTACCGGTGAGGATGACCTCATGGGTGCATACCAGCAAGGGGAAGGAGGGAGGGCAGGGACAGGGTCCTCCAGGGACAGCAGATGCTTCGTTGCTGAGCTGGGGTGGGGACATAGGTAGGCACCCTGCCAAGCAGGAGGTATGCAAAACACTTGGGAAATGGAGGGTCCTTCCTGGGTCTTCTGGCATCATGTTTAGGGGATGGAGGCAGGGTCTGGTCTGCATGGCCAGGACCCTGGCAAAGGAGGGACCAGCACAGGCAGGCAGTACCTGGCAGGGTCTGGTCTCCCTGCATCATAGGTGGGACTAGTGGAATCAAAGTCTCTGGATATTTTGGAATTCCAGAATATCAGAAAGGAAACCTGAAGGCAGCAGGCCAAGTAGGAAGTCCAAATCTAACAGCTGTTGAACCACACATCACTGTCTGACCATCTGGACTCACAACCCTGGTTGTGAGTTGGTATAAACAGGTGAGAGATAAATGTGAGTTTCAAGGCACTGCTGGGGAAAAGCTGGGCTGGGGGCTGTGGCTTGAACTGGAGCTTCTGGTGGCACCAAGGCACATTCATTCATGGTGAGTAGACACAACAGTCCTCTCCAGAATTGTTGCCGGGGGCTATCAGATTGCTCTGGCAGGAAAAAGAGAGGTGCTGATGCAAAGAACAAGCATCCTAAACCTGCAGTGCCAGCAAAAAGCCATCCTGATGTGTCAGAGAGACAGATTCAGTGGTGAGGAGAGCTTGTGCTTTACCATTTTCACCCAAGCTGTAGATCAGGAGGAGGATGACCTTTCTCTGTCTCCATATCAGGCAACCCTGGGTTTTTTTTGCACCAAAGAGGACACAGACATTGTGACTGCCCCATGAGGTTGCTGTTAGCTGCTGCTATTTGTGATGTCTGCATTTGGGAGCCCAGCTCACCCTGACACAGACCCCTTGGTGAAAGGACAAAGTCTTTGTCCATCACAAGAGCTCAAGCATGGTTGTCCATTCTCTACCTGCTTGTAGGCTTTGGAGGGCAGTGTCACTGAGCTGTCTGGATGCGACCTGTGCATGTCACTCACTATGAAGGACTTGCCTGGCCTGTTTTATTTGCTGCTGTAGGTACAGAAAGTGCAGGAAGGCCATGTATTCCAGGGAGGTGTGAGCACCAGTGTGTGTGCACCAGGCTGCAGGTGTCTGAGCACCTGCAAAGAGGATGATAATTTCAAGACACCAGAAAAAAACGGGGTTACATAATTTTTCTGATTACACATCTGGACTCTATGCCCTAGACATCCACCTGGGTATCAATATATGCCCAAAAATACCAAGACTAAACCAGCAACTTTGCCCTCCTGTGACCTTTGTATATTTAATGTCAACACTGGAAACAGACAGTTTTGCTTTGGCTCCTGATTTTCTTTTTCTTTGTTTTCTATTGGATTAAGAAATTCTCCTATTACCAAAGCTGCTTAATGTAGAGGGGATAGTAGGTGAAAATTCAATTGAATAAACAGGATGGACACTTCTTTCTTGCTATCTGTTGTAAAGAGCAGCCTGCCAAGGCAAAAAGGAAGAGCCGAACTAGCAGTAGAGTATGTTCAATTAAATAAATACCAATAACATTCATTTCCATCCTTCTTTTTGGCTCACTTGGCTTATGGTGCAGAGATAGTGAAAATCCAATTGAATTTTAATAAGAATGTCCCCCATTACCAAAAATACAACCAAAAGGTGAGAAAGAGACCCTGACTTAAAATCAATGGCAGAAAAGATAGGCAACATCATCAAAATTATATTAGCCTTAATAGTCAATCAATTAATTAAATCTCCCAGTTATTAAAAAAAATAAAACCCTTAGAGGGTTGGGTGGTTTTTTTCTTTCATTCTTTCTCTCATAATGAAGTTTTTTAGCAGACTCTGAAAGCTTTTTGTCCTACTCCTGCCTGGGGCTTTCCACCAGCTCCCACCCTCGCTGCCCACCATTAGGGGTCGTTTATCGAAGTGACAGTTGCCTTTATATGGAAACGATGGAGAATAAGGGAGAGGTGGCGGCAGAGTGCTGAGGCCACTGGAAATGAAATGTTGCATAGATATGAATTTTGATAGCTAGTCAATACCCTCTGTCTGTTTCAATTAAAAAAGAGCAGCATACACCGAGGGCAGATGGGCAACATTTCAGAGCCCATAAAATCAAACGGGGGGATAGTGAGGGCCAGGTAGACTTCAATCTCTTCTCCCTTTCTTTCCTCCAGCTCTTACTGAGTGGATTTCACTGGGGTAGTTTCTCTTAACACTTTGCTTGCTGGTTGATTTCTCCTTGGCCTGGGGTGCTCTTCTCCACTGATAACCTGTTGCGTGAGGATTTCTGGGTAGCAGTGTGCAGCTGGATGTACCAACCATCTCTGAGCCTTCCAACCTCAAACCATTATGTCCATGTGAGAACAAAATTGTGGTTACCTTGGTGGGCATACTATATTCATCAGAGCACAGAGCTAAGTCTCTGCTTTGNAGAGAGGTGCTGATGCAAAGAACAAGCATCCTAAACCTGCAGTGCCAGCAAAAAGCCATCCTGATGTGTCAGAGAGACAGATTCAGTGGTGAGGAGAGCTTGTGCTTTACCATTTTCACCCAAGCTGTAGATCAGGAGGAGGATGACCTTTCTCTGTCTCCATATCAGGCAACCCTGGGTTTTTTTTGCACCAAAGAGGACACAGACATTGTGACTGCCCCATGAGGTTGCTGTTAGCTGCTGCTATTTGTGATGTCTGCATTTGGGAGCCCAGCTCACCCTGACACTATGACCCTCTGTGGAGGGACAAAGTCCTTGTGCACCATCACAAGAGCTCAAGCATGGTTGTCCATTCTCTACCTGCTTGTAGGCTTTGGAGGGCAGTGTCACTGAGCTGTCTGGATGCGACCNTGACTGCCCCATGAGGTTGCTGTTAGCTGCTGCTATTTGTGATGTCTGCATTTGGGAGCCCAGCTCACCCTGACACTATGACCCTCTGTGGAGGGACAAAGTCCTTGTGCACCATCACAAGAGCTCAAGCATACTTGTCCATTCTCTACCTGCTTGTAGGCTTTGGAGGGCAGTGTCACTGAGCTGTCTGGATGCGACCTGTGCATGTCACTCACTATGAAGGACTTGCCTGGCCTGTTTTATTTGCTGCTGTAGGTACAGAAAGTGCAGGAAGGCCATGTATGCCAGGGAGGTGTGAGCACCAGTGTGTGTGCACCAGGCTGCAGGTGTCTGAGCACCTGCAAAGAGGATGATAATTTCAAGACACCAGAAAAAAACGGGGTTACATAATTTTTCTGATTACACATCTGGACTCTATGCCCTAGACATCCACCTGGGTATCAATATATGCCCAAAAATACCAAGACTAAACCAGCAACTTTGCCCTCCTGTGACCTTTGTATATTTAATGTCAACACTGGAAACAGACAGTTTTGCTTTGGCTCCTGATTTTCTTTTTCTTTGTTTTCTACTGGGTTAAGAAATTCTCCTATTACCAAAGCTGCTTAATGTAGAGGGGATAGTAGGTGAAAATTCAATTGAATAAACAGGATGGACACTTCTTTCTTGCTATCTGTTGCAAAGAGCAGCCTGCCAAGGCAAAAAGGAAGAGCCGAACTAGCAGTAGAGTATGTTCAATTAAATAAATACCAATAACATTCATTTCCATCCTTCTTTTTGGCTCACTTGGCTTATGGTGCAGAGATAGTGAAAATCCAATTGAATTTTAATAAGAATGTCCCCCATTACCAAAAATACAACCAAAAGGTGAGAAAGAGACCCTGACTTAAAATCAATGGCAGAAAAGATAGGCAACATCATCAAAATTATATTAGCCTTAATAGTCAATCAATTAATTAAATCTCCCAGTTATTAAAAAAAATAAAACCCTTAGAGGGTTGGGTGGTTTTTTTCTTTCATTCTTTCTCTCATAATGAAGTTTTTTAGCAGACTCTGAAAGCTTTTTGTCCTACTCCTGCCTGGGGCTTTCCACCAGCTCCCACCCTCGCTGCCCACCATTAGGGGTCGTTTATCGAAGTGACAGTTGCCTTTATATGGAAACGATGGAGAATAAGGGAGAGGTGGCGGCAGAGTGCTGAGGCCACTGGAAATGAAATGTTGCATAGATATGAATTTTGATAGCTAGTCAATACCCTCTGTCTGTTTCAATTAAAAAAGAGCAGCATACACCGAGGGCAGATGGGCAACATTTCAGAGCCCATAAAATCAAACGGGGGGATAGTGAGGGCCAGGTAGACTTCAATCTCTTCTCCCTTTCTTTCCTCCAGCTCTTACTGAGTGGATTTCACTGGGGTAGTTTCTCTTAACACTTTGCTTGCTGGTTGATTTCTCCTTGGCCTGGGGTGCTCTTCTCCACTGATAACCTGTTGCGTGAGGATTTCTGGGTAGCAGTGTGCAGCTGGATGTACCAACCATCTCTGAGCCTTCCAACCTCAAACCATTATGTCCATGTGAGAACAAAATTGTGGTTACCTTGGTGGGCATACTATATTCATCAGAGCACAGAGCTAAGTCTCTGCTTTGACAGGAGTTCATTTCAAATCACAGAATCATTTAGGTTGGAAAGGGCCCTTAAGATCACCAAGTCCTGTAACTGTAAAGCTAACGCTGCCAAGTCTGCCACTAAACCATGTCCCTAAGCACCACATCTACACACCTTTCAAATACACCCAGGTAATACACTGAACCATGTCCCTAAGCAACACATCTACACACCTTTCAAATACACCCATGTGATACACTAAACCATGTCCCTAAGCAACACATCTACACACCTTTCAAATACACCACTTCCCTATGAAACCTGTTCCAATTCTTAACAACACTTCCAGTGAAGAAATCTTTCCTAATACCCAAACTAAACCTCCCCTGGCACAACTTGAGACCATTTCCTCTTGTCTTATTGTTTGTTACTTGGGAAGAGACCAACCCCCTACTGGCCATATCCTCCTTTCAGGTAGTTGTACAGAATGGCCAGGTCTCTCCTCAGCCTCTTTTTCTCCAGGATAAACCACCCCAGTTCCTTCAGCTGGTCCCTATAAGACTTGTGCTCCAGACAATTCACCATCTCCATTGCCCTTCTTTGCATACACTCCAACACCTCAATATATTTCNTATACACTCCAACACCTCAATGTATTTCTTGTAGTGAAATACCCAAAACTGAACACAACACTCGAGGTGAGGTCTCACCAGTTCCCAGTACAGGTGGGATAATCACTGCCCTGATCCTGCTGGCTATGCTATTCCTGATACAGGCCAGGTTGTTGTTGGACTTCTTGGACACTTGGGCACTCTGCTGGCTTGTGTTGACCAACACCACCAAGTCCTTTTCCATTGGGAAGCTTTCCAGCCACCCCAAGCCTGTAACATTGCCCGGGTTTGTTGTGACTCAAGTGCAGAACCAGCACTGAGCCTTGTAGAACATCATACCATTGGCCTCAGCCCATTGATCCAGCCTCTCCAGATCCTTCTTTGGAGCCTTTCTACCCTTGAGCAGACCAAAACTCCTGTCCACCTTGGTGTTGTCTGTAAACTAACCAGGGTGAACCAAGTATTTTCCCTTGGATATCATCTCTCCATGCATGGCATCTCCCGGTCTCATTGCACCCACAATGGGAAGCACCTGCCTGGGCCTCCCATTAAAGGGCTGGTTTAAATCACAGTAGAGGCTTCTTTCTCCTGCCCTGCTGTCTCCCAGTAAAGGATTTAACCCACATCCCACCTTTCAAGCTGTTGGGGAAATACCAGCAACGGGACATCTGCAGTAAATAAATAGCTAGAGGTTGTCTGAACGCAATGGATGCCACCTTCTCCTCCCAGCCCTCTGTACCTACCATCTCCTTGGGCTGCTCTGCACCCCCTCCTCCCCCAGAGGAAACCCTATCTCCCCTCCTCAGTGTCACCTGAAAGCAAGGATCTGCTTTCAGCCCCATCCTGACAGCGATGCATTCTAAATGGCTCTGTCGCCTTGCCGAAATCCTCAGCAGTATTGCTGGCTCCATGGAACTTCTCCTGGGAACTGTGGAGATATCTGCACCCAGATAACCACCAAAGAAGGTTAACCCTTGGGGGTCCTCCTCACTAGGTTCTGCTCCCAGAGCAAGGGAGCAGAGTGTCTGGTAGGAAGGTGAGGTGAACCAGCTGGAGAGATGATTGAAAGTGGTAGGGAAATACCTTCTAGATCAGAGTGCTCCATCCTGAGAGGCATAAGGGAGAGGGGAGGACACCCCAAAGCATTTAATGAAGAGAGGGAGAGGGTTTCAAGGAGTGAGAAAGACAAGAAAATGTAACTTAACTCTGGTAGAAGACACTCAAGGTATGGAGGTGAAGGGTTTGTGTCTCAAGAAGGATGTTGAGGTGCTGGAGCGTGTCCAGAGAAGGGCAACGAGGATAGTGAAGGGTCTGGAGAACAGGCCCTACGAGGAGGCTGAGGGAGCTGGGGAAGG
>VXBZ01003233.1:24279-39538 GCA_013399135.1 Heliornis fulica
TTCATTTTCCACCTCTGCATTCAAACTGAGGTGGGATGCTGTCTCTGTGTGAGTGTGTGTGTGTGTGTGTGTGTGTGTGTGTGATGAAATTCAGGCCAAGCAGGCAGTGTAGAGAATTCAGCCACCCTCAGCAGTAAATACTAGCAGGAGCAGCAGGATTGAAAGAGCTGGCGGAGATGAGAAAAGAAAGGATGTGCGTAATTGCACACTCCAAATGCCACCTTCAATTGCCGCTGCAGATAAGCCAGCCTGTTCCCTGCCGCAGCCCTGCAGAGCACTGCCAGGGCACTGCCGATTCCCTGGTACTGTCCTGCATCAGGACGAGATGACTTAAAAAAAAAAAAACCAAAACATCATAAAATCAGGTCCTGTATTTTTGTAAATTATATTTTACCCCTTTTTTTTTTGTTTTTTTTTTTGTTTGTTTGTTTGTTTGTTTGTTTTCCCCCACCCAGAGGAAGCCCCAGCTTCTGGAGTCCCAGGATTTCGTTATTCTTCCACTGACCTCCTGCCTCTGTTTCTAACTACTTTTGCAACCAGCAGAAAAATAGCTCACAAAGATGTGATGGCAAATATTAAGACTGCAGTACTTTTGTGCAATTTTTTACCTAAGGTCAGGTTTTTTTTGGTGAATTGGGTGATCTTATCAGATCATGAACTGTAAGAATTCATAGCAGAATTTATTTCTTATTTCTGGATGCATGCTTGTTTTTTTATTTTTTTCTGGGTTTTTGTTGGGCTTTTTTTTGTTTTGTTTTGTTTCTGGTGTTTTATTTTTTGTTTTGTTGTTGTTCTTCTTCTTAGGGGCTCCATTCAGAAAGCAAAAAACTCCTCTTTCCCGAGCAGACCCTCTTTGCAGCACAACAGCTGTGGTTTCCTCTCCTGTTCTTGCATTTTTCCAACCCCTGGTTTAAACACAGGCAGCCCTTGCAATTGTGCACACGTTGCATCAAAAAAAAAAAGGAGCAGAAGGGAAACTGAGGCTGGTTTGGGAGCATCCTAAGCATCTTTGCAGCCAACCCAAACTGGGAGCTTCATCCTCTGTGACAGCCCCAGGAGGTTTTGGCTCAGCTCTGCATGACTTTAGTGTCCCTGGAGAGCGGTCATAACTCAGTCTCTCACCTTTTTCCTTGTTGTGAAATTGTTTTCCTCCTCAATTTTAGCTTTGGTAGCTCCTCTTTTATTTCAGGACAAGCTTTCACAATGCTGCTAGTCCTTACCTGGAGCCCGAGCTCCTGACCAGCTCTCATCTCTCCACTGTCCTGAATTTGTTGCAGGTAGATTTCCCCCTGACACACACACACTGCCCCCCCACAAAGCAAAATCTTGCAGTTGGTAGAGATGCAGCTTACACCCATCTCAGTGTTATTTGAAGCTGTGCCTTTGTGATAATACGACAAAATGCTGGTCAACACTTTTTTGGCAGTGGAATTTTCTACCGGAAAAGATATTCTTGTCAAAAATCGTCTTGGGATCAGGCTGATTGTGGTGATGTTTTTTTTTTTTTATATTGAAAGTATTGAAATGAGTTGTTTCAACTGTTTAGCTTCACTTTCAAAGCAACAAAATATTTTGTAATGCCAGGGGAAAACCTACCGCTTCAGCTCTGCCGAGGCATCCTGATTTCTTCGAGTGTTTATAGTTAAACCTTGGATTTAACAATATATTGGATTATAAAGTTGAGATTTTTGCCATGTTTCATTGCCAGTGAGATGGAACATTTTTATTTGACTGAACTAAACCAGTGTAACATCAGAACAAAATATTTCCAGTTTGCTTTTGTTCTGAGGATAAATTTCAAATTCTTATGTGTATTTTTGGCTTCAGAACACAAATCCATTTCCAGATGTCAGGATTTTCAAGCAGAATAAAATGTCATTTTCCAGTAAAACTTGCTGCACACTTAGAGAACTTCTCCAAAAGTAATTCTAGGTTCCTATGTGGGTTTTCCCCAGTCTTCTTTTGACAGTATATTGTTTTTTAAGATGATATTTTTTTCACATGTGCATGTATGGATAGGAGAGTTGTCCACATGCAAATGTGATTACTGATTAGCAAATGTATAGAAATGTGTCCCTGCTCCTTGGGCATCTCTCCAGGTGCAGCATGCCACCACCTAAGTGGAGAGATAGAGATTAAAGAGGGAAGCACCTGGAGAAGACATGGCATGAGTGTTGCACTCTGTGCTGTTATCCCCTGAAACCAAAACGGCTGAGACTATAGAAAAGAAGAGCCAGACCCGACTTCTGTACTCGATAATCGATTTGCACTGTAATTATTTACCTTCTTGGCAGAGCAAAACTAAAGTCCCTTCCCAGGAGGGCGATGCTCCTGTGGCCATGTAAGCAATTCTGCAGCTGTGGGCAGGAGAAGAGCTCAGTGGGTTCAACAAAATGAACCTCACACCCCAAATCAGCATGTTATTTGAGTGTCAGAAGAAACTGAACAGAAAACCTTCTGGAAAGGGCTGGTTGCAGCCAACTGCCAGAGCACAGAACAATTTGCTGGGTTTTGAAGAAAAAAAAAAAGTCTGATTTTAATACTGTGGGAACTCTTAATATCATTATTTCTGTTCAGGCTGCAGACTGGGTCTTCTTCTGTCTTCTTTCCTTAGGAACAATAGACAGATTTGTAACAGATTTTCCTTCACCTACGATGCACAGGATTTATTTTACATTTTGTGTGTGTGTTTATTATGGACTGTATGGATGCAAAAGGAAAACCAGACTTCCTCTGCCAGAATTGTGTATTATTATAGGTATATTATATCTACTTACATTATCTTCCCGTGACAGCACAGAGTTTAAAGGAAACCCTTTTTTCTGGCAGGCTGGCAGTGAAGTCCCTGTCTCTATGAACACTTATGCACAAGTGTGACTTTGATCGAATTGTGAAGCGAGGTAGTACCGTTTTACAGTCACTTCTCATTCATTTTCCCCCCAGCCACAAAATACCACACAGTTTAAAGAGGCAAGAGAGATGCTGGAGCCCTGAATATCTGCATCAGACACACACATGCTTATTTATACCTCCCAGTCTGGTGAGAGGCACACAGCTACGCTGGTGTAAAATCAGGAACGAATCCATCAATGTCATCACTATCCCATCGATATAAAGGGGATCCAGCTAAGCTTGAGTCCATCCCCTTCTCTCCCACTCTGTCTGGATGTGCCCCTTGAAGGATGGGAGGGAGCCAGAAATTTAAATCACCATTTATATCACATCAAGCCTGTTTATTGCTCTCAGCAGCTCCACAGCAGTCCCATCTCATATAAACCCAACATTATCCCTTTAAGATTCAAACTCCCTAATAAGTTTTATTTAAAGACAGAGCCCCTGTGTGCAACTGGAGCTTTTACCCAGGTGTCCACAAGCCTCGGTTTCTCTCTCCAGCCCCTCATCCCTGTTGATGTGCTGATCAATTACTCATCAAATCTTAATGCGTGCTTTAACTCAACTGTGGCATCTTAATCAGAGCGTTGACTGCCGAGTGTCAGCCCCATCGACTTGGGGGAGCTGGGACAAATGAGCCCATCGACTGCCTGGTTGGAAAGAGCGTTTCTGCGAGCCTGACCTGCCGTCTAGTGGTTGCAAGGGAAGAGGACAAATGAAGTGCGGGGTGAAAGGGCTGGTGAAGCTTCTTTTGTAAGGTTGGGGTGGAGGTGAGCGAGTGAGGGCTGGGTGTGGGCTATGGGGTGGGATTCTCACCTCCTTGGTTCCCCTTAGGAGCAGGTCTTAGGGCGAGGAGGCTTCTCGTGAGATTGGCTTCACTGGGAGCATCAGTAGAGCTGGGGGTGCATGGTGCAGGGTGGAGGGAGTGTTTTGGGGCAGGTTTGCACCCATGTGTGGGGCTGGATCAGCAGAGCACAGGGTGAGTGCTGCACGAGGTGTGGGTGCATGGGTAGAAAAGCAGTTTGCTTGTCATCGGGGTGCCTACGTGCCTGTGTACATGTGTGTGTGTGGTCTGTGTGATGCCTGCAGGAGGGTTGCAGGCTGGAGGAGCAATTTCTATTTGCTTGTACCTGCTTGAGAACGGCTGTGTCAGTGCATGTGTGTTTGTGTGTGTGAGTGGAGGCTTCTGCCAGTGTGCACAGGAATGTAAAGGCTGTCCCTGCGGTGTGTATAGGTCTATGGGATCCCAGAAGACCCTCTGACCAGGGCTAGGGACACAAGACATGGCTGGACATGTGGTGTAGAGAGTGACTCATGCTGTTCTCTCCATGAGTACAAGCTCTGAGCTGTAGACCCTCAACCCTGAGGTGAGACCCCACGGCAGATCACAGCAAAGAGTGCAGTGTGCTCTGGGCCAGTTCCTTCCATGCCCTGCAAATACTTTCTTGGTTTTTTTTGCAGGTTTTTTTTTTAGATTTATTTTTTTCCCCCTCAATAGGATCAATTTGAAAAGCTGCTTAAAGGAACAACAAAGAAAAAGCTGACACAGACCTGAGCTGGAGAGAGAGAGCAGGTCAGGATCGCCGCACTCCTCTGGGCTGGCAATGATGTTTGAATCCGAGCTTGTGTTTTGTTTTAACAAGCCCTGTGCTCTACAAACATGGAGGAGATCAGGGACTCCCTTCTGGGGAGAGGGACTATCAGGTAGTGGGTCCAGCCCTTCTAAAACTGCTGGGAGCACACCTTATAACCAGGGAAGTGACAGGCTGTGCTGGCTCTCTGCCTGACCCTCTCTGTCCCATACAGAATTAGCTGAGGGCAAAAATACTTTGAAGTCAGGTACTTCAGTTAAGTGCCAACAAGCAGAAGGGATGTGTCTGGGATTCTGGAGTATGTAATGCCTAGAAGAAGGATTTTTTTTTTTATTGTTCTTTTTTAAGGCTAAGATGATCCCTGTGGGATGCTCTAGAGAGCTCACAAGAGCTATGCAGCTGCATTTTCAATCCAGAAGGTTTTGTGAGGTTGGGACAGCACTGTATGTGCAGTGCTGTAACCTGTCTGGAGTCAAGAGAGCTTTATAGGAGGTTTAATTTGTCTCTTGTAGCTGTTTCTGATCTGTGCCAGCAGTGTAGTGTCTTTGTACCTTTGGACACACCACTCACAGCTGGTAGGGTGTAATCTTGCTCATTACACATATTTCTCCTTTTGTTTTGCAACTGGGCTGAAAAACCCAGCCAGGATGTAGGTCTCCTCAGTGCTCACTGCAGTACAAACATTCCCAGCCCTAAATCACCTCCTTGCTTTCCCCAGCACTCAGGAGAGACTTGAGGGATGAGGATGTGTTATTCCTTTGCCACCCACCTGTGTCCTCCATGGTCATGAAGCCCCCTTGAGAAGATAAAGCAACTAATTCATTGTTGGTTTGATCTGTCCCATGACATCACTCCTTGTGCCACTGGGGAAACAGTGACAGTGTTTTGCTTGTGAGGATGTAGGATGCTGGTGTGGGAGGGGAGAAAAGAGGGGAAGCACCACTGCCACAGACAGGGAGTTGTGGCTGATGCAGGTTATCTGCAAGGGAGAACAACATGAACTTGGGGCTCATCACCTGGGGCACCATCAGTTCATCTGAGCACTCCAGGTGACACCAGAGCCTGGAAACCTTCCCTCTGAATGGTCCCTTGAGATCAAAGATGGCCAAATGCATAGAGACAGAGAAATGATCCCTGGTAAAACTCTTCAAACCAAATTTGCTGATGACAATGAGATGAAAGGTGCAGCTGACACAACAGAAGGAAAGGAAGCAATCCAGAGGGACCTGGACAGACTGGAAAGGTAGGCCCAGGTGAACCTCATGAGATTTAACACTGCAAAGTGTATTGTCTTGCACTTGGGCTTTAGGAACCCTGGACATATACACAGACTGAGAGAAGAGCTCCTGGAGAGTTGCCCTGCTGAGAAGGACCTGGGGGTCCTGGTGGATGAGAAATTGAACATGAGCCAGCAGTGTGCTCTTGCAGCTCATAAGGCTGCAAGGTCTCCTGGGCTCCATCCAAAGAGGGATTGCCAGAAGGGACAGGGAGGGGATTGTCCCTCTCTACTCTGCCCTCAGGAGGCCCCATCTGGAGTTCTTCATCCAGATCTGTGGTCCCCAAGTCAAGAGAGATATGGAGCTGTTGGAGAGGGTTCAGGGGAGGCCACAAAGATGATCAGGGGGCTGAAGCACCTCCCCTGTGAGGACAGGCTGAGGGAGCTGGGCTTGTTCAGCCTGGAGAAGAAAAGGCTGCAGGGGGACCTCATTGCAGCCTTCCAGTACTTAAAGGGAGCATATGGACAGGAGGAAAATCAGATTTTCACAAGAGCAGAGAGTGGTAGGAAAAGGGGGATGAATTGAAGCTGAAGGAGGGAAGGTTTAGGTTGGATATCAGGGGAAAGTTCTTCACTGAGAGAATGGTGAGGTGCTGGAATAGGATGCCCAGAGAGGTGGTGGATGACCAACCCTGGAGGTGTTCAAGGCCAGGTTGGATGGGTCCCTGGGCAGCTTTGTCTAGATGCAGGGCTGGAGGTTGTGGCTCTGCCTGCAGCTGAGGGGTTGGAACTCTCTGATCCTTGGGGTCCCTTCCAACCCAGACCAGTCTGTGATTCTATGACCTCGTTGCCACAGATACCCACCAAAGAGCTTACAGGCAAAGGAGAATTAGGCAGAGGAGGTCTTGTCTGGAGCTTACACAAAAGGGAAACGAATCCCCTTTGGTGCCTTGGGCTGGTGCTTTATTGCTTTAACAAGATTAGCATATTTTTGCATTGCTGACTCAGATTTCCCACACCCGAATTTGAGGGGCTGTGAGCTCTGGTTAAAAATAGCTCTACAAGTGGATGATGAAATGACTGTCAAAAGGGCCTAAGTCAGCATGGTCACTCTGTGACCATGATTTATCTGTGTTCTTACGACATTGTTGATTTATGAGAGCAGAGGAAAGGGTCTATCCTGGCCAGAGCTCTCTTTCCAGTGGTTGCCCTGAGAAGGCTCTTTCAATGGGAAAATAAAGGAAGGGATGAATATGTGATACCTCTTCTAATAATCTCCTGTGTTCCAGCTGTTGTTAGCTCAGGGGATTCCCTGAGCCTGTTGTCACTTGTCTATTTAGTAACATTCAGTAAATCTCTTTACCAAGGATGTGTGCAGCCTCATCTTGAAACCACTAACTGAATCCACAACATCCTGTGGCAAGCAGTCACACAGCCCTGTGACCTGATATGAGAGGAGCATCTGCCTTTTATTGATGCACCAGTTCCTGGAGCATATTTGTATGCATTTAAAAAAATAATGTTAATTACATAAGGTTACATTCTAGATCCAGTTACTCATTTGACCTAAATATAAACAACCACATTAAAATATGGAACTTACACTCTCAAAGACAGGTAACTAAGTAAAAAAAAAAAAGAACATATAATTATTTCTGGTTTGAAATTGTTGTAGGTTTTTAGGCAGATTACTTATTTGGAGTATTCAGTCATTGATTTGGGTGATGTTGGTAGGGTTTTCAGGACTGCAGAAGGCTGCATGGTTTCAGCTTCATCCCAAATTGCCAGCATTTACAGATGCATCAAACTAGCTAAATGTGCATGATGCCGATTCAGGATTTAAGTGAGAGGGGTGAGGAGGAGCCATCAGTCAATGTGGTGTCATCTCAAAGAAATGTAAAGAACAGCCATCCGGATTTGAAAAGATGATTATTGAACAGGGCCTGCTACATTGCCAATGAGTCCTTTCCAGCCTCCACCCATGGGGTATTGAGGCAGGAACTTAATGTTAAAAGCTTTCCAGCCCACACTGCAGGAGATGCATGCACTTAGTGGAGGAGAACCTGGTGAGGTCCTTGATAGACCTGTTTCTCAGGACACCTTGGTTGGCCAGTTGCTTTCTCTGTTTAATGGCTGTAATCACCTGAAACTCCTTCATTAGAAGGACTGGAGATTCATGGTAGACTTTCCTTTTGCTTTGCAATGCACAAGCCATAAGTAACTCCAGGCTCCACTTGGGACATCCCATACAGCAGAAGAGTAGCCAAGATACAGCTACTATCAGGTGATAGTCACACTTGGAGCAGGGGAAAAACCAGTTATGGTACCCAAAATGTCCTAAGCTGATATGTAGGTGCTGTTCACACCATACATCAGCCAACTTTTGATTCCCACACCTGTGGGAGGACTGCTTGGCTAGAGAGCAGCAATTACCAAAGCAAAACACTGAGGATCACTGTTGCATTAGCACAAAGAAAGCTTAGGTCATGCTAGACAGGGAGAGAGAGACACTGGATGAGACTACTCAAAACAAAGACTGGTTATACCAACAATCCCAAGGGCTTAAAAAAAAAGCAACAAACAAAAGAAACTCCTTTCTCTTGTTTTTGTGGTGGAAAGACTCACAGCAAATGCCCAGAATTTCACCTGGGTTTTCAACAGCTTCAGGTTGGAGCAATGGATTTCAGGCTGGAGCAATGGATATTCCAATTAAGTATAAAAAGAACAACCTAAAACCCCCATGTGAGTGGTTAAGCAAAAAAAAAAAAAAAAAAAGAGGTGGTGGAGGCTCCATTCCTAGAGAACTAACTGACCAGGAATCTTTTCAGCCACACATCCATTTCATGTGGTGTCTTGCCCAGAACATGTGGATTCAGGAGGAAAGTCTCTATTTTTATTTTTTTTTCAGAGATGTCTGGATGCTCTGAGGCTCTACTTCATAGCTCAGTTCAATGTCTGAAGATGAATCAGTAAAAAGTTAGAGAATATTCAGAGGAAAGGAGAACATCCATCTTGTGGAAAGTCTTCAGTTGTCTTTGTTGGGTGGATATGGAGACCTTTCTCCTTGGATAAGATGCAACTGAAAAAAAAAAAAAAAAACCCAAAACAGGAAAAAGATCCCAGTATCAGAATGTTTGTCTTTTCAAGTTTTTCTCTCTCTTCAGGGGTTTTCCTTTCACCTAAGTTGGAAAGTTCTTTGGATTGACAGTACAAGTCTGTCTGGGCTGGAAGCTATAGATGTGCACTAAATTATCAGACCTTTAATGCATTAGTAAATCTGCAAGCTTTCTTTCATAGCTTTTCCCCAGCATCCATCAAGCTCACCCTCTGAACTGATGGTAATTTGGATGGCTCCCCCTGCTTGCTTTGCCCATCGATGACACCAGATTGTCCCTGTTCACGGTGCTTATTCTCCTGTCTTGAATTTTAGCTGGTTCATTACATTGTAGAGGCCATAGGGGCGTTCTGAGTGGTGTTTCAAAACCAGCAAGATTCACAAAATACCGGTTATTCCCAAGCTCATCTCGGGTAGACCATCAATTTCAGCGGCAGAAACTTCAGGAACTCACACCAGCTCACACCCCCACATGCCCACAACAAATGCACACTCAAACCTTCAAGCTGCTGCAATTAACAGGACAGCTTTTAATTGGCAATTACAATTCCATTAAGCTGGGTCTGGCAGATCATTTGCTCTGTCAGGAAAGCCCTGAGGCAGGGAAGATTAGTGGTTGGCAGGATCCAGGCTCCTGCACTGGAGTGGTGGAGGAAAAGACGACAGGTAACAGCTGTGCTTTCTCAACCGAGGAAGGTGGGAGGGAGAATTACACTTGCCTGAAACCCACTTGTCTTCCACACCCAGAGGGGCTGTATCCCACCAGAGACCTTGGGAGGAGAGCTCTGCCAGCAGCAGGGTTGGGGGAGGCAGAGATCAGATCAGGGTCCATGAAGCAGAATGAGCTTCAGTCCTGAGAGTGCTCTGTGAAAGAAATCTTGGAGGTTTTGGTTGGAAGGGGAAGAAAAGCACATGGGGCTGCAAGGGAAATCCTTGCTTGAAGGTTTTTGAAGGCAGGATATAACAGCTGGGCACTGCTATACCACAGGCACTGTCAGGGCATGGAGAATTTATCAAAGGAGCCTTCCAAGTTCTGTTCCTGGCTCTTCAGTGGACCATGGATGTAGTGTTTAACCTCCACATGAAGTGTGTTAATGGTTCCTAAACCAGGTTTTGCACATCCATTCCTGATTTGCAGGACCCTGAAAGCTAAGTTTTAGGGTTCTCAGAACATAGGTCATCTTGATGTGGCTGCTAAAGAAGGTTCATGGCATGGCCAGAAGGAGGGAGCAGCTTCAGTCATTGATTGGCAAAAGAAGTTATTACCAGTTTGTAAGATGTGAACCTGTTGTCTGCATGTAAAACATGTTCCTGTTGTCTGCATGTTTGTGTTTCTCTGTTGGCCATACACAGCCCCAGTAAGCTATGAATTCCCAATCCAACTTTGATAAGGTTTGACAGAAAAAAAAAAAAAAGGGCTATCAAATAATTAATTTCCTGAACAAATTGTGGAAAGTTGTAGCTGGGTAAAAGCCTCCAGGCTTTTCCTCAGAGCCAACAGGCCTGAGGAAACGTTGGCCACACTGTTGTGTGACTGTCCACCAATGAGTGACTCACTCCACTAAGGCAACTTGGTCCTGGAGCCTCTGGGCACAGTTTGCTGGCTTCTTTTAAGTGCTGCTTTGACAGATTTGGGATCATTTTATTGCATCAGCTACTTGCTTTCTGTCTGAGCTTTCAGCAGCCTGTCTCCATCCTGCCCCTCATCTCTCGTTCACAGCCAGAAGACCAGTTTTCATCTCCGATCAACTAGAGTGCAGATGCTATTGCTCCTTTAGCAGATTTTCATGCAGACAGATCAATGCTTTCCATATCTTGGGAGAAACCTCCCATGAACTTCTACAGAGTGACCTCTTCACTTTTTTTTTTTTAAGCCCTAGAATAAAATTGTCCTTTGATTAGATATTTAGGGACACCCCCCTGATTATTTGTGAGATATCTGATCTCTACAATCTCCACTTTTATGCCATTTCTTTGAACTGTTCCCTCTGTCCATACCCATTGGAAGCTTTTCAGGGAGAAGACCTCCTACCCTCCATTTCTTGTTCTCAGCATGGATGTCTCACTGTGATGGGATGCTCACATGCTTATATACAGATAAATAACATGAAAACGATTTTCCCTCCTGCTGGCAGATCTAACTCCATAGATGGATGGGGAGGAGAGCTATTGAGCAAGAATTCCATTTTAATACCTCATTCAATAGTTCTTGGTGTCTCTCATGCTTCCTCACCTCTCAGACACACAATTGTATGTTACCAACCCTCTGACAATATAAGAATATGTAGATACTATTGACTTCTGCTATGGTCAGTTTCAAGATTTATTGACCTGAGAAGGGAATATTGACCTGAGATGAAACTGAGGTCAATGTGTGGATCTCAGGGGAGCATAAATTTCAGAATTGACCCACCAAACAGAAGTCAATAAGTGAATGGTTAATATAAACATTGTCTTACAAAAATTAATTCTCGGTGACATGGGTTCACATGCAATTTTTATTGTGAAATATGGAAGGCAA
Source organism: Heliornis fulica (assembly GCA_013399135.1). Taxonomy (NCBI): domain Eukaryota; kingdom Metazoa; phylum Chordata; class Aves; order Gruiformes; family Heliornithidae; genus Heliornis; species Heliornis fulica. The sequence goes on from VXBZ01003233.1 coordinate 35,616, forward strand.
TATTGGTTGCTGTGTCTGAAGAATGTGAGTCACTGTCTGATTACAGAGAGTAATGAAACTGATGGGAATGGGGGGAAAGCAATTGGATGTGATTATAATTTAATCACCAGTCAGTAATGGAGCAGCCTCTTGTTAGCTGGAGTGGAGTTATGAAGACAACTCCTGAATGTGCTAGGCAGGATCACCGTTACAGGTTACTCTCAGGAGAGAGTTTACAGAAGGTGGCAGCTCATGACATCAGTTCTTCAGTGTTGGGGCTCTTCATAGTTCTCAACAAAGCTGATGGGGGATTCTTCACCTATTTCAGTGAAGTGGGACTGAGATCCTCATTTGCAGTCTAGTATTTGTCAATTTATAGTTTTCTGTTAAGGTGGGCTATGGGGAAAAAATGTGTTTCAGGTCTCTTGATATCATCTGTGATGTGTGGGGACATGTGAATTGGATATGTTGGCACCTTCAAGACTTTATGGCCTCATGTACACTCTTGCAGATCTTTCTTCCTAACCACAACTTCCCTATACTCACAAATACATCCCATATTTTAAATTATTTCCAGATAGAACTTCCATGTGAGCATCTGCAAGTGGATTTTGTTGTTGTTGTTGTTGTTGTTGTTGTTGTTGTTGTTGTTGTTGTTCTCAAATTACTTCAAAATCTTGGAAATGTTTGAAATAATCCATAACAGGAGAACTAGACTATTTCTTCATCTTCTACTTCACCGTAGCACGTTCTCATACCTCTGTCTGTGTGTCTCTGTCTTCAGCTCACAGAGAACAAAATGTCATTTCAGACTGTATTACCTGTATAATCACATATTTGAGTTCTTGAATGTTGAAAGATTTGATAAAAAAGGACAATTTTCATATAATTTGAAAAAGACATGAGAATTGGGACTACATTAGGTTTCTGTGATTTTCTTTCTGTGGCCTTCTTTAGGGTGATCACCATTATTTATAGCCAATTTCATCCGACCAGCCTAGATGCCTACAGTGTAGATACCTCAGGTGTTTCCCTCAAAACTGATTTGACTCATCTCTCTATAGTTACTGAAGAGAAAACTAGTAGTTTGATGGGGTGGCTCATCCCACTTGAATGATCAAACAAATTGGACCAAAGATGTGGGTTTCCAAACCACTAAAACCATTCTGGTTTACTGAAACTCAAGGTCTTTTTCCCAGAAGACAAAGCTGAGAGAGATCACTGCCATTTGGATCCCAACTCACTGTTATCAGAGGTGTCTCTTTACAAACAGATTTTAGGTCAGAGAGCAATCAAAACTATAGTAATCTTAACACCTTCTAGTCTCTCCTTCACCCAGTCTGGAGCTGTTCTGGCAATGTCTCTGTATCCCACTCCATACTTGGCCATCCCCCTAATCACTGTTTCATATGGACATCTCTGGAGACTCTCAATGCAAACTGATGTCAGGTCCATAGCCTACCAAGTCCTGTGCCAGTCTGCAGTGCACAGCCAAATTGAACTCATCTATCTCAGCTTTAAATCACTGTCCAGATTGAACTTCTTTCAAATGTTTAAACCACTCCAAGGATTTGAATTGCAGGGCATATTTAAGAGCAGCTTAAATTATTAAAGCCCTTAATGTTTGGGGTTTTTTTTAAGATGCATTTTGGAGCTGTCAAGTGCACAATCTTAAATGACAGATTGATGAATTCATTGTCCCTTACCACANAGCCTGTTCTGTAAGGCAAACAGCTCTGCCTGTAAAACCAAGTTCAGATCCACAGACAATCATATTGGAGAAGACAAGGTTCCAGGGGGGACCTTATAGTGTCCTTTCAATACCTGAAAAGTGCCTATAAGAAAGCTGAGGAAGAACTGCTCATGAGGGCATGGAACTATGGGACAAGGGGTGATGGTTTAAACTAGAAAAGGGGAGATTTAGGGTGGATATTGGGAAAAAATTCTTCAGTATCAGGGTCATAGATCATTGGAACAGGTTGCCCAGAGGTATGGTGGTGGTCCCATCCCTGGAGATATGCAAGGTTAGGCTTGATGGGTCTCTGAGCCACCTGATCTAGTGAAGATGTCCCCGCTCACTGCAGGGAGGTTAAACTAGATGACCTTTAAAGGTCCCTTCCAACCTAACACATTTGATGATTCTATATTCTCAGACCTTGTCTTGACACTCATGGGCCATTCCTCCTGCATGAAAGAAGCTCATCATATACTAAGAGAATTGGTTCAAACAATCTGAATAAAGAGCTGTGTGGATTCTGTAGATATAAAAATTGGTCTTCTCACAGTAGATGGACAGTTGTTTATGGCCTTCAGCCTCTTCTTTGAGGTCTCACACTCTGGGCTGGACAGTTTCTCCCATGAATGAATTATGATTTGTTTAGACTATTTCTCATTCTTCTTTACATGGATGAAAAGTAGAATTAAGCTCACTGAGACCACACCAGTACTAGTAAATTTAAGAGTGCTTGACAGTGTTTCCAGCACTGGGACCCAAATGTTAAACTGGTGAGTTGTTAGGACAGTTAATGACCTAGGGTTAATTAGCCCTTTTTGAAATGTTTCCTTGGAATCAGGATTCAGAATTAGTCACTGTTTATCATCACCATTCAGTCATGGGCATATTGTTTGAAGGGTAAGGGATTTTAATAGTACATTTGTTGGTTGTTCAGTGCCTGCTCTCCTTGGGGGTGGAGGACAGTCCAGGCACACTTAATGTATGAGTAGTCTTAAAGTCTGGGCAAGGCTCCTGCTTGTTTGGGGGTTTTTGCAAATCTCAGCTCCCAGTCAAGAAGCCACTTCACGAGCAGAGCCGCCTTCCGCAGCCTTCTGGAAATAATGAACAGCAGAAAGATCAAAAAATCCCGGAGGGATGAAGGCGGAACTTCAACGTTAATGTATATGGAAAGTTGTGCTCATTTCTGGGCTTCTTCTTACCAGACAGATATTGTCAAATGGCAGGGAGTTCACATAAGAACAACCGACAAATGACTGAGGGCTGGAAGGATTGATTTACAAGGGCAAGATGAAAAGAGCTGAATCAGTACAGCGGTGATCAAGACGTGATGTGACATCTCCCTAAGTATCTGAAGGGCGTAAACACCGAGGAGCAGTGTCTTTGTGGGAAATGTGTCTGCTTAACAGCCCACTTCATTGAGATGTAGCAGGCTACTTACTGTCTATTAAAGAAGTGCCACTTGATCATTATCAGTGTATTTATGGAGGGTCTAATGGCTTTAATAAAGTGTGAATTGCAAAGGTAAAGAGCAGAGGAATCAAAGCCCTGTACCTCCCAGGTGAAAGAAACACAGCACCACTCTGGGTTTTTTTTTCCACAGATCTCTGCTCTGGTATGAAGTCATATGCCTGCTAACAGATGAGTTAAGAGGGAACTGAAGGGAAGCTGTCTAGTATGTGGTATGTCCCACAGAGGAGTGCTTCATTCTTCTAATTATCCATAAATGCCAGATTTTACCTTTTGTACTTCAAATTCATCATAAAGTGAGGATTGATGAGACCTACCCATAGTAGGTCTCATCTGAGACTGCTTTTCCTTCTATCTGGGGTGAAGGGTGGGGAGCTGCAAGGGTGGAGTTAACCTTTCCTAATTTTAGGTGCTCATCAATCCATTACCATACCCTTAGTTTGGGTTTGCAGTAGACCTGAGGGTGTGAGTTGCTTCCTCCTAGAGCAGATGTCTACTTGGGTCAGAGAAACCCTGATGATATTTCATTGACTATCCTCAGAGTTCAGACTTGCACAGAGTCACGTAGATTTCCTAAAATTAAGAAAATCTAACTCTATCCTTGCAAACTGGTCCACACAAAAGAAGAACAGATTTTCTCCAGCAAAATAAATCCCTCTTTTTTTTTCTCTCTATCTTTCTTTTCTTTTCTTTTCTTTTCTTTTCTTTTCTTTTCTTTTCTTTTCTTTTCTTTTCTTTTCTT